>CAUYON010118472.1:0-35947 GCA_963573935.1 Arctocebus calabarensis
TTTTGGAGACAGAGCCTCAAGCTGTCACCCTGGATAGAGTGCGGTGGCATCACAGCTCACAGCAACCTCCAATTCCTGGGCTCAAGTGAGTCTGTTGCCTCCACCTCCCAAGTAGCTGGGACTACAGGCGCCCGCCACAACGCCTGGCCATTTTTTGGTTGCAGCCATCATTGTTTTCCAGGCCTGGGCTGGATTCGAACCCGCCAGCTCAGGTGTACGTGGCTGGAGCCTTAGCCCATTGAGCCACAGGCGCCAAGCCATATATTTTTTTTTAACTCTTTTTTTGATCAACATAATTTATGTGTGCCATGGAAGTTTAACTGTAGGTTCAAGTGTGCTGTGAGATTAACAGCACACTAACAATTCACAAGCTAAACCAAAGAAAGACAGCTAACAATTCACAAGCTAAAAACAAAGAAAGAAATTCCATGGAAAAGGATATTAAATAGTTTTCAACTGCATTTGTGAAATCAATCATGATTGAAAGGATAAACTCAATGAGCCTTTAATCCTAAGAATTAAGAAATTATTTCTCCTCAAAAAGGCTAACATCAATACTTAAATTACTCCAAAGATAAGAAGGAGAACCAAATTTGTATTTTCTCACAAGAGAACAAAGTCCATCGAACCTAGGAAGCATTTTTTCTAGACAAACTGCATAAAGTTCTAAATGCACCAAATGCTAGTTAAAGAGTCAGTATAAACAGTATTGGTCTGGAAATGGATAAAAACTATGAGGACTGTGGGTATAACACATAACACTAGCATTGTGCTGAGTCTACTGGATAACCCAAATGCTGGGAAGATGTTTTAAAAAAGTAATGTATAGGCTTGGCACCCGTAGCACAGTGGTTACGACACCAGCCACATACACCGAGGCTGGTGGGTTCGAACTCGGCCCTGGCCAGCTAAAACAACAATGACAACTGCAACAACAAAAACAGCCAGGCATTGTGGCGGGCATCTATAAGTCCCAGCTACTTTGGGGGGTGAGGCAAGAGAATCTCTTAAGCCCAAGAGTTTGAGGTTGCTCTAAGCTGTGATGCCACAGTACTCTAGAGTGACACAGTGAGACTCTGTCTCAAAAAACAAAAACTTATGTATATCCAGGAATGGATTAGTGAACTGTGGTATATGTATATTGTGGAATACTATTCAGCCACAAAAAGATGCAGACTTGATATCTTTCGCATTAACCTGAAAGGAGATGAAACACATCCTTTTTAGTAAAGTAACATAATAATGGAAAAACAAGTGTCCAATGTACTCAATACTAATATGAAACCAGTGGACAAATTAATACATGCCCACACAAGAGAAAAACTCAATTTAATTCCAGACTGGGGGGAGGGGAGAGAGTAGGGGAGATAGGTGTGCTCCCATTTAATGGGTACAATGTAAGGGTATATGGCACACCTCCTGGGTGTAGGACACAACTATAAGAGGAACTTTACCTAACAAACACAAATACTGTAACCTAATTTTTTGTATCCTCATATTAATGTGAAATTTTAAGAGAAAAATTGGTATATAATATACAGCAGAGTGCACAAATCCTAAGTGATATCATAAAGAATGTTTCAAGGGTGGCGCCTCTGGCTCAAAGGAGTAAGGTGCTGGCCCCATATACTGGAGGTGGTAGGTTCAAACCCGGCCCTGGCCAAAAACTGAAACAACAACAACAAAAAAGAATGTTTCCACCTAGATTAAGATAGACCTCAGAAGCTTCCCTTGTGCCCATCCTAATCAATAACCAACCCCATCCTAGCCCTTCAACTCCACAGCTTGAAGCAACCACTATTCTGATCTACAGCACTGTAGATTCTTTTTGTTTGTTTTTAAATTTCACATAAATGTAATCATACAATATGTGGTCTTTTCCATCCTGGTTTCTTTCATTTACCACAAGATTACTTTGTTAGAAGCTGAGATTTATTTTCAGGAAATGCTCCTATGATGTCACAGACTTGAATGCCAACTATTCTGATTACCCTGATTTACCCTGATTAAACTTCCTGCATTCTTTTCAGCACACATTACAAAACTGTTACAACAGAACAGAATCTTGGATTGTAAAAGTTTTCCTTCAAGATAAATTGAATGTTTCACTTTAACAGAATATAAGATGTATGTGACACTATAAAAGTAAAATCTTTGCCATATTGAATACAAAATTCCTCTTAAACATTATTTTTTCTTCCATGGCATCTACCTAAAGAATCCTCATATTCCAGAGTAAAATTAACCACTAATTCTGTTATTAATTTTGATTAGTAAAAAGTCAAACTATAAGAAAACCTCTCAGAGGAAACCTAAGGCTCTAAATTCAGATGAATGTGAATCAGCTCAGAAAATGCAGAAGAGAGATTGGTATAATAATAAATTATAGGTACAGATTTTTAAGCCAAACTATTAGGATTCTAAGCTTGAAGCTGGGTAACCTTGGGTAAGTCATTACTCCATTTTGTACCGCAATTACTTCACTATAAAACAGAATAACCTCATAGGATTGTTGCAAGGATTAAATGTTAATATTATAAAGCTATTAGGAGATCACGTACATGTAATAAACACTCATTAAGAATTAGGTATCTCAAAAAGCTGAAAAAGCTATAAAAGAACAGCTATCCTAGAAAGGCTTATAAAATAGTGACCAAGATATCTAGCACAGTGCTTCTCAAAATACTTTATTTTTAATCCTTCACAAACTGATGCTTTTTGTAAAATGCAAGATTACATGCTTGAATGTGTGACAGCACTATCAAATTGCTTTGAAAGTTTCTAAATGTTTACTCTCACTTTCTATGTTTATCTCCGATAACCATTCACTGTACATCAACTGTCATTTTGTCTGCAGACCGAATCTTGAGTAGCACTATTCCAGCATACAAGAAGGACTCAGAAGTCTGCTGAAAACTAGTAGGTTAAATAAAATTATGAAAATATTTTGTAAAGAAAACCAACCCCAATAGCAGGGGGCAAGAGAATGACTTGAAGGTCAACAAGCTGACAGATAAAATAACTGCTAAAGGCTAACTCTGAAAAACAAAATTGGCTGCCAGAGCAAGAATCCAATTGGTACTTTCCTCCACCAGTGCTCCATGGGGTGGGGTGGCTCTTAGAAACCATGTGGCCAGGAAGTCATCAACTCCAGAGGAAACAAGAGGCATGAAAGAAACAGGCAGAGGTGACTTGGGCCTCCTGAGAAGGAAGGAAGTCATTCTCAGGAGTGAGAAGCCACCCTAAGTCATCATCAAGCTTTGGAGACATCAACTACAAGTCACAAAGGCCAGTGTTTCTTCTCTGCCAAAGAAAACATGCAAACATTTCCTTTGGTGATGTGGAACTGCACCCATGCATGCAACCACATTCACAGACACACACCTGTGGTTTTAGGAGGTTCCTGAGGTCCACCCTGCCAGCCGTACTGGGGGTACCCTTGGTAGGGATACCCCTGAGGAGGTGGGTAGGGCCCCCCCATAGGTCCTGGACCCATTGGTGCTTGTGGATAAGGTGGGTATGGGGCTGTTGGACCAGGGCCAGGATATGGCGGAGGGTTTTCTTGGTTCATCATGGTCCTGCAAAGTGCACCTAAGAGACAAAAAGAATGAAAATTATTTGCATTTAACCTGTAGAAATCATTAGGAAAAAAATTCTACCCCATAAAATCATTTACAAAATGCCTTAAAGGTGTTTTGAACCTTTTACAAATCTCTAGTTCTCTCCATTTTGTTTCCTTCTCACCACTACAATCGACAATTATCTTACATATTTGTCTTTTGTCTGTTTTCCCCACTAGACTGTAGGCTGTGACAGCTGGAATCTAGCCAGTCTTGAATCACTACCATATCCCTAGAGCCTCACATACTGCCTGGCACAAGGTAGTCCCCTAAATAAATGTGCTGAATGAATAACAAGATACTTATTTTTTAAATCCTCTGAATATCCACAAATATGATTAGATAGCTTTAATAAGGACAAAAGTCTAATAGTACTGAGTCAGATCAATAGAACCTGACCTTCTACTTGAAACACTCCAATAAACAGTGTTGGACTACACTGGGGTCTTCTAACAAGCCACGTCAAGCAAAGGAAACCAATGCCACTGTCTTAGGCACTGGAGTCTTATCATTGCTTTCCCCAGACTTACTTGGTCTGAGCAGTTGGGCAGAGCTGTCTACAGAGAATGCCAAGCATCTCTTCTGACCATCTGGGCTCTCAAAATTCTAGGGGAGCTCTTCAGGATCTCTCACTTGTGTCTACAGGTTCCTGTCCCCGATGGTTTGCCCATACTTTCAGGCCCCTCCAGCCTACTAATCATAGTCTTGATTGGTCTTGAAGTTCTACAAGCCAGCACCTTGTTTCCATCATGTCTTTAACCTCCAAGTGCCTGGCACAGTGACATCCAGATTAAAAGAAAACAATTACTGAGGAATGCAAAGTATTAATATATTCTCTATGGATGACTCAGTTAAAACAACCTATTTGTCATACTGCTGCCTTGTACTTTTACCTATCTTCTATACAGACATTTAGCTTTTTACCCATTTGAGTATCTTCTATTCCCCCAAATAAATAGTAGGGAAGAGTGTCATACTAAAATTTAGTAATTTCACTATCCATTCTTTTTCATAACATGCGATCAATAAATTCATAAGTGGCTTTGTATGAAGGACAGTAAAGTCATAAAAGTTCCCTAGAAAATGTGGATTAGTGTAATGACTGCCCACACAACATCCATATTCTTCCTTCCTAACAGTTGCCAGATTTCTAAGTAGGTATCCATTCATTCTTCCTGCACTTAACGTGATTCAGGGAAAGCTCATTCCATCCCAGTTCCAAGGTAAGCCTAGCTTGTGTAAGCCAATTCAGGTCACTCTCTCTCCTTTTTCATCATGATTGATTCAGGGGATAGAGGACTAAGTCAAATGCAAATGAACATCCTGGCCAGTGAGACTGGTTCTGAAGTGGTTCTGTCAGTAAAAAGCTTGGACTCTCCTAACATACTCCTACACAACCTCCTCTTCCCCTTAACACAGGCATATGCAAAGTTTAAGAAAGACATGGCCTACAAAATTACTGAGAGCCAAGAAGGAATCCACTTTAAGATGAAATGGGCACTTCAGAAAGGCAGAGCAGGAAAGAGGAAATAGGATTCCAGATGATTTTATAATAAACCCATGGATCAAAGTCTGAAGCCCAACCTAACCTAAATTACCTCATTAGAATTTCGAATCCTGGAAACCAACAGTAAGGTAAGCTAATGAACCCTTCTGGGTGACATTTCCCCCAAACATACACTTATGCAATGGTGACGAGTGCTTGACTCTGGGATAAGTGGGGTATAAAGATCAACATGGCTCAAACCCTTCCCTTAAGCAGCAGGTTGAAAAGACAAGCATAAATACAATGATTTTTAGAAAAGGTGGTAAACAGACTGCTGGGTAGGAGTACAAACCCAGTAGGAGATGGAGGTAAAGAAAGTCCTTTGAAAGAGGTGATTATAAATTGAAACTTTAAAATATAGGATCAGGATGGCTTGTGGGGGACTCTATTTCAATCACATTTGCATTCTGTCTCCCCTTTTAAAGAACCACTTTGACTTTTTTCATTTTTTTTTTCTTTTTAAGATAAGAAAAAAAATCATTCAATCATTAGTTCACTACAGCCTCGAACTCCTGAGCTTCAAGCAATCTTCCTGCTTCATGAGTAGCTAGGACTATAGTCATTTGACACCACACCTGGCTAATTTCAAAATTTTTTATAGAGATGGGATCTTGCTAGTCTCAAACTCCTGGCCTCAAGTGATCCTTCCACCTCACCTCCCAAAGTGCTGACATTACAGGCATGATCCACTGTGATGAGATCTTATTTTTTCAGGACCTGAAAGGTACTCAGAAAAGAACTAGAGTTCTTTCCCTTCTCTGCTCTCTGCCGATTAGCAGCACACCCTGATATGGGAATGGCCTTTTCCCTTTTCCCAACCCAAAGAGTCATGGTGACTAACACTATAATCATCACATAAATTCAGACATATATAAATGTATTTCGTTTTTTCTCTCCTAGTAGGAAGACTATGGAAAACCTAATGATCCCTGATTAATACAGAAATCAGTCTCATTAACTCCTCATATAGCCATTCCATTATTTATTTTTAAACACAAAAGTAGAACACAGCCTTCATAACTACTGTCCTGAAATTCAGTGTGTGCAACCTAATTTCATTTAAACTGTAGTTTAACTTGATAAGTCCAACAAGACCATGCAGTAATGATCATTCTCACACTAGCAGAATCTGGACCTGTATTTCTCTGAAGACACTGTTCTTCTAAGAACAATGGGCAGTGAGGAGAAAAAAAGAACAAAGAATATGCTATTATGACTTCAGAGCTCAATGTTTCCTGGCTTTTGTTTGTTAATCCACCTAATTTGAATCTATTCCTCATTATCCTGTGCAGTTCTCTCCCTGGAGCCCTCGAAATTCTCTTCCAAGAGTATATGTCATCCCCATTTATCTATCCCTCAGTCATGTTTCCCCCTCATTTTTGGTATATACCTTTCTCCCTCTGCCTGAAGAATCATGTAAAGTCGGGGGGCGGGGTGGAAATCCCAGGGGCTGTTCACAGAGGCATTTATGAAAAACATAATGTATGAGGCAATAAAAAGTACCACTAAGGTACTCCTGCCACTAAGACTCCCTTCCACACATATACATATAAATTGCAGTGAGAGAACAACTAAAGAATAAGCATCTGCGCTGAGCTGGATCAAAGATTCTAGAGTAGGCATTTGGAGAGCAGGACTTCACCCAGGGGGAATTGATTGTTCCTGAGCTGGTAAAGAGGCAAACTAAAGTAAAAAAAATTATCTAACATTGACACTGTCTAGTACAAATCACTTAACCAGAACACAAATGAGCTTTAAATTTAAGGTATCATATTGAATTTTATAACATAGCTGTTTTCCTTTATAAATTTGACCATGTAAAATGTAAACCTTACTATGATAGAGCATTACAACTAAGGATCAAATGTAAACAGTGTAAATTATAGCATTAAAGACAAATCAGAGCTCCAAAAGGGACAGCTCAAATAGTCCAGCAGCTAAGATGCATTAATAGACAGTATTGAATGCTGCTATCCCACAATCCCTTTCAAGACATACTCAAAGTCATGGGATTAGCAGTCATTCAATCATACAATGAGAAGGGCAGAAACTGTTCTTTGGGAAAGTGGTTGAGGAAGATAAGAAAATATGAAAGACCTCATTAAAGCAGAGATGCAGGAAAGATAATATTTTTCAAAGTGGCTATTATTTTTTAAATTATAAGATACCTACTAGGCTCGGCGCCTGTGGCTTAACGGGCTAAAGCGCCAGCCACGTACACCTGAACTGGCGGGTTCGAATCCAGCCTGGCCCGCCAAACAACAATGGTGGCTGCAACCAAAAAATGGCCGGGCGTTGTGTCGGGCACTCACTTGAGCCCAGGAATTGGAGGTTGCTGTGAGCTGTGAGCCCTCTATCCAGGGTGACAGCTTGAGGCTCTGTCTCAAAAAAAAAAAAAAGATACCTACAAGATTCTACAGGTATCAATTTGTGCAAACAGTACAGTGGAGGATTTTCTTAGAGAAAAACTGAATAGTCCCATTTGGGGGGTCAGGGATACTAATACTAGGAGATACCAAAGGAATGACTCACATAATCACCCCATAGTGTTCCCATGTATACAGAACTTTTAATGGACTTTTTATTGCCTCATACATAAATGAGTGGGCAAAGATTATCAGACATTAGAGAAAAGCCTCCAACATAAAAGACAGACAAAGACAAAACAGAGAAAGAAGAAAAAAAAACCTAAATGTCCAAAGAAAGAAAATAGTTAAATAAATTATTGTCCATCAATTTTTTTGCAGTCATTTTTAATTTATGCTTTTGAAGTATAATGTAATATTGTGTAAGAAAAACGTAAAAACTATATATTCAGCATGACCTCAACTTTCTTTAAAATAAATACTTGTAAATAGATCAATGCAATAGAATACACCCATACAGTACCATCACCTAATTTAACAGAAAGGTACCATAAAATGCAGAAAGGAAAAGATAGTCTTTCCAATAAATAGTGCTGGATTGACTGGATATCCTTGTGGAGGAGGATGAACCTTGATTCCCTATCTTTATACACAAAAGCAATTCACAATGCATCATAAATCTATAATACAAAAGCTAAAACAATCAAGCTTTTAGAAGAAAGTGTATCAAATATTCTTGACTTTGGCAGTATTTACATTTATGACTCAGTAACTCTATTCTTAGATATATACTAAAGTGAAATGAATGTAGAAGTCCACCAAAACATATATACAAGAATGTTTAAAGTAGCTTTATTTATAACAGTGACAAATTAAATCAAACCAAATGTTCATCAACAGAACAGATAATGATGTATTTATAGAGTAGAAACTACTCAGCAACAACAAAAATTAGTATTACATACAAAACATGAATTCCAGAAATGATGAACAAAAGCAGCCAGATTTAACAGACTTTCTATCCTTCAGTGATATTCTATGATTCCATTTATATGAGATGCAAGAATAGTCAAAATTAATCTATGGATACTGAAGGGAAGGACACAAGGCAATCTTAAGGGATGACAGAAATGTTTTATATCTTGAGCTGAATTATGTTTATGTGAATACATATAAACATAATTGAATTTTACATTAAGATTTTCACCCTTTATTGTAAGTTATATAGTAATAGCAGACAAACAATATTTTGCTAGAAAGAAAAAAATATTTATAGTGGTTTTCCTTGGGTGCTGAAATTATAGGCAATTTTTATTACCTATTATACTTGCCTATGTTTATGAAAAATTTTCAGTAAGAGAACCTATGTAATCATAAAAAATTTTAGTTTTCTTAGCACTTTCATTTCTAAAAAATGCTGACTGGCTTGGCGCCTGTGACTCAAATGGCTAAGGTGCCAGCCACATACCCCTGAGCTGGTGAGTTTTAATCTGCCAAACAACAATGAAGGCTGCAACCAAAAAAAAAAAAAAAAAATAGCTGGGCATTGTGGCAGGTGCTTATAGGCCCAGCTACTACTTGGGAATCAGAGGCAGGAGAATCGCTTGAGCCCAGGAGTTGGAGGTTGCTGTGAGCTGTGATGCTATGGCACTCTACCCAGGGCCTTAGCTTGAGGCTCTGTCTCAAAAAATAAAATAAAATAAAAATAAAAAATGCTGCCTACCATTTTTTAATGGCACGAACGCAATGTTAGGCCTCCTCTCCACTTCTGAAACATCAATTCCCCCCCCTTTCTTTTTTTGAGAAAGAGTCTTACCCATCACCCTCGGTAGAGTACTGTGGCATCACAGCTCACAGCAATCTCAAACTCTTGGGCTTAGGCTATTCTCTTGCCTCAGTTTTCTGAGTAGCTGGGACTACAGGTACCCACCATGACGCCCAGCTATTTTTTTGTTGCAGTTTGGCCAGGGGTAGGTTCAAACCCGCCACCCTGGGTATATGGGACCAGCACCCTACCCACTGAGCCACAGGTGCACCTCCCCACCCCACCCCTTTTTTTTTTTGAGACAAAGTCTCACTTGTTGCCCTGGGTAGAGTTCCCTGGCTTCACAGCTCACAGCAACCTCAAACTCTTGGGCTCAAGTGATTCTCTTGTCTCAGCCTCCCAAGCAGATGGGACTGCAGGTCTCTGCCACAACACGCAGCTATTTTTAGAGACGGGGTCCCACTCTTGCTAAAGCTGGTCTCAAACCTGTGAGCTCAGCAATCCATCTGCCTTGGCCTCCCAGAGTGCTAATCTCCCAGGATTACAGGCACGAGCCACCATGCCTGGCCTTTCCTTCCCAATTATTAATCTTCCTCTTGTTAACAATCTATTCTTACACCTGTTCTTCACTGCTTTTTTACAATGGTTTTTATGATCATGAATTTTTCCTCTAAGGTCTTTAAATGTTTTCTTTCTGTTCAAACTGAGCAGTCACTTGACTGAGTATCAGACTTGGGGTAAAAAACCAATTCTTTGGTTACATGCAGACTTCCCTCACCTTGGAACCCTTCTTATTATCAAAATCTGAAGTCATGCTTATCCTTCTATGCTTAAACATCTTTCCTGGGAACTTATTGCCTCTATAGTATGAAAACATGAAGCAGACCTTATCCTAAAGGCATCTAAATCTTTTTAATTTCTTTAAATTCTCCAAGTAGCTGGCCTTTTAACAGGACCATTGTACAGATTGTTTTATATTCTAAGTCCCTCAATGTTCCTTGAGTCTCACTCACATGTATAATCTTGAGTGTGGTTTTCTGGGCTAAAAAAATCTCTAGAATTAGCTTTTTGTGCTGCCATATCATTATGCTTTTCAATAAATGTAGCATTGCCAGGTTATCTTATTCCATCCACACAGTCATGTGTTTTTTCCATAAATGGGCAGTGCCTGTGGCTCAGTTGGTAAGGCACTGGCCCAATATACTGAGAGTGGTGGGTTCAAACTTGGCTCCAACCAAACTGCAACAAAAAAATAGCCGGGGGCGGCACCTGTGGCTCAGTGAGTAGGGCACCAGCCTCATATACCAAGGGTGGTGGGTTCAAATCCGGCTCCAGCCAAACTGCAACAACAACAACAACAAAAAGAATATGTGTATCTTGAAATAGAGGAAATAAACGTTTTAAAAAAAAAATAGCCAGGTGTTGTGGCGGGCACCTGTAGTCCCAGCTACTCGGGAGGCTGAGGCAAGAGAATTGCCTAAGCCCAGGAGTTGGAGATTGCTGTGAGCTGTATAATGCCATGGCACTCTACCAAGGGCAATAAAGTGAGACTTTCTCTCTAAAATAAATAAATAAATAAATAAATACTTCCAGGAATACTGACTATAACCCAACATTAGTGGTTCCAGGCACTATTGAGATAATGTTAAGCAAGAGACAGTTCCTGTTTAGACTAGTAAGAGTGACAGACATTAACATCAGCAATTATAAAATCCCACTGAGGTAGAGTGGGGCACAGAGTATTGTGAGCTCAAAGTAGAGACAACTAGTCAAGAAGTCTGAGAAAGATTCTAAGAAAGAGGAAGTGATGACTACATGGAGAGTTAAGCATAAATAGAAATTTGTATTACTCCAGTTTTCACGCGCTGGTTAAAGACACAATCTGTGAGCTGTTTCAGGGAAACAGTAGAGTGCATATGAGGGACTTAACAGGTTCACTATGGCTGAAGTATACCGTATGGGATGAGGCCAAAGGGTCAGCTCACAAACAGCCTTGCTAAGAGCAGACTTTCAGAACTGCTACATCTTCCTTTTCTACAGTTACTCTTTTTTTATTAGGCTAGTCAAGTGAAGCAGTGGGAGTAGGGAGGGAATTCAGTATTCTTTATTTCTTTTAAAAAGATTCACACAGCGTCGGCACCTGTGGCTCAACAGGCTAAGGCACCAGCCACGTATACCTGAGCTGGCGGTTCGAATCCAGCCCCAGCCCACCAAACAACAATGATGGCTGCAACCAAAAAGTGGCCGGGCATTGTGGCAGGTGCCTGTAGTCCCAGCTACTTGGGAGGTGGAGGCAAGAGACTCGCTTGAGCCCAGGAATTGGAGGTTGCTGTGAGCTGTGATGTCACGGCATTCCACCCAGGGTGACAGCTTGAGGTTCTGTCTCAAATAAAAAGATTCACACAGTCTGACTTGGTGGATCGTGTCTGTAAACCCAGCTACAGAGGAGGCTGAGGCAAGAGGATCTCTTGAGGCCAGGAGTTTGAGACCAGCTTGGGCAATACAGCAAGACCTGTCTCTAAAAAACAATATTAATAAGGAAATAAAAATAAAAGAATTTATGTAACTTTGTTTGTTGGATACTACTGGTAAACATTTGGGAGGGGGGCGGACAGTCTCAAGAGTCGTGTCACCATAGCTTACACAGCAACCTCCAACTCTTGGGCTCAAGTGATCCTCTAGCCTATTCAACCATGTATTAATTATCAAGTATCTAGTATATGTCAGGCCCAGAGCTGGAGATAAGAGAAAAAGAATTCTAGCTGGCTTGCTCCTCCCCTTTAGTGCTGCTGTTAATAAAAATAAAAACCAAATCTATTTATCTGTTATTGTATCGAGGAAAAATACTGGAAGTCCTTCAGATTTCAAGGATATGATGGTAGTTTGGCTATGCAGACTAGACAAAACTTACAGGTCCAGAGGGCAAAGAATTGTAAAAAAAAAAAATTTTTTTTTTTTTTTTGAGATAGAGTCTTACTGCATCACCCTCGGTAGAGTTCCATGGCGTCACAGCTCACAGCAACCTCAAACTCTTGGGCTTAAGTGATTTTCTTGCCTCAGTCTCTGGAGTAGCTGGGACTACAGGTGCCAACAACAATGCCTGGCTATTTTTTGGTTGCAGTTGTCATTGTTGTTTAGCAGGACCGGCTCGGGCTCCAACCTGCCAGCATCAGTGTGTATGGTTGGTGTCCTCCTCACTTAGCTACGGGTACCAAGCAGAATTATACAATTTTATTGAAACTGAGGTACAAGTAGGTATAAGTAGAAGCCCAAACCCTATCAGGAGAGTCATGCTACATATACATGTGAATATGCAGTGAGCAAAGAAACGATGGTCTCAAATCCAAAGCCCAAAGCTAACATTCTAAAAATAGGCATTCCAAAAGTAGGCCTTAACCTAGGAAGAATCTACTCCTGATGTGGATAATTTAACACGGGGGCCCTGGAGGAAAAGCAAGGATTTACTTTTTTAAAGATGATAGTGCTGCTCCCAGCAACAAACACCAGGAGACCTCTGATGGCATAACATAGACAAGATATTTCTCTTTATGACTTACTATTTTAAAACACATTTTGCTATGTTTTACCATTTCCTAAGTTGCTTTTCTTTGGGGAGCAGACTGAAAGAAGATAACCTGTAGTGTTACTCCATTGTCCAAATACTGATCCTGATGTCAATCGCCCAAATATTATTAGCTGTCCCCTACCTTGTGCACAATCTTGCCTGAGTCTTTTACCAGGCTCTGAGCTATCCTCATATAGTCAATGAATGAATATTAGGGCATGTCTTTGTATCAATATTTTAGCATACAGTTTTAGAACAGCCTCTCTATGGGTATACAAAACAACACACAGCTCAACTATTGGTCTTTTCACTGCATAAGGGCATCAAAGTGCCTGAGCAAGCAAAATATTGAAAGAATGGCCTAGAGTGATGAAGAGATTCAGAGACTGTCTTATTTTATTTTCCTTTCTCACAAATAATATTTGATATAAAAACTACACATTGCTAGCTCAGCACCTGTAGCTCAGCGACTACAGCGCCAGCCACATACACCAGAGATAGTGGATTCAAACCCAGCCCAGGCCTGCCAAACAACAATGACAAGTATACCCCACAAGTAGCCAGGCCCTGTGCCAGGCGCCTGTAGTCCCAGCTACTTGGGAGGCTGAGGCAAGAGAATCACTTAAGCCTAAGAGTTTGAGGTTGTGGTGAACTGTAATGCCATGGCACTCTACCCAGGACTACAGTTTGAGACTATGCCTCAAAAAACAAACAAACAAACAAACAAACAAAAAATTCTCCACATTGCTTCTATAACTGAGTACACGTGTAGCTAAAAAATCAATACACTATTTAGTAACATGGTTTGCCAATGACATTCAGGAAACTACTTAAGCCACTATCCCAACATTAAGCTAAAAACAAAGATGTAAGCATTCTTTTTTTTTCGTTTTTGAACAGAAGGAAAGGGAAATTTATTACTTTACCAGCAAAGGAGAAAAAAATGGCCTATTTGTCTTAAAATACCAATTCTTCCTGTACATCAGCAGAAACAAAGCTTTTAAAGAGGAGGGTCTATTGTTCAACCACAGTTAAGGATTCTAATCTTCCCAGCTCTGCAGAAGACAAAGCCATGACCTCTGCCCACCTGGTGGGCCCACCCACAACCAGGTACCAGGCCTTCAAGCCCATCTTCTGTACAGCACAGAACAAAGAAACACTCTCCAACCCCATGACTACTGCCCAATGCAGGGACACAGATTTCAGTTTCCAAAAAATTGTGGGGGGAGTTTTAAAGAGACAGAAAACATTTTTGCCATTTTTTTCTCCAAGCCATATTCCCTATTACATAGTCCCCACTCAGTGTAAACATTCTTAACTTGTCCTTATAGATTAGATTTGAAACAGCAAAGTCTGAAAAGTCCTACCCACATTAATTATCCACAGTAGTTCAGAATTATTAGAAAATATGGCTATAAGGCTGTGTGCCGTGACTCACACCAGTAATCCTACTACTCTGGGAGGCTGAGGCAGGTGGATTACATGAGCTCAGGAGTTCAGACTAGCCTGAGAAAGAGACAGACCCCATCTCTACTAAAAATAGAAAAACTAGTTTGGCGTAGTGGCTCACCCAAATAGTCCCAGCTATTCAGGAGGCTGAGGCAAGAGAATCACTTGTGCCCAAGAGTTTGAGGTTGTTGTGACCTATGATGCCATGACACTCTACCTGGGGCAACAAAGTAAGACTCCTTTTTTCAAATAAAAAAAGAAAAAAAGAAAAGAAAATATGGCTATAAGTGGTGCCTGTGGCTCAGTGGGTAGGGCACTGGTCATATATACAGATGCTGGCGGGTTCAAACCTGGTCTGGGCCAGCTAAAGCAAAAATGACAATTGCAAAAACAACAACAATAAAATAGCTAGGCATTATGGTGGGTGCCTGCAGTCCCAGCTACCTGGGAGGCTGAGGCAAGGGAATCACTTAAGCCCAGGAGTTTGAGGTTGCTGTGAGCTGGGAGGCCATGGCACTCTACCCAGGGCGACAGCTTCAGACTCTGTCTCAAAAACAAAAAACAACCAAAAATAGACTTGGTATCCATAGCACAGTGGTTACTGTGCCAGCCATATACACTGTGGGTCTGAACCTGGCTCAGGCCAACTGAACAACCAAAACAAAAAAATAGTTGGGCGTTATGGCAGGCGCCTGTTGTCCCAGCTACTTGGGAGGCTGAGGCAAGAGAATCTCTTAAGCCCAAGAGTTTGAGGCTGCTGTGACCTGTCACACCGTGGCACTCTACTGAGGGTGACATAGTAAGACTCTGTCTAAAAATATATATATATATCTATGTATATATACATAGATATGGATAGATGGATGGATAGCTATAGACAATCACTCTTATCTCCCTCCCATATTTCACTATTAAACTATTCCAGACTTAGAGACTTTCTGAGGGAACTCAGGGACGGTCCCTTCAATAGAGAATAACATATTATCTGTTAAAACCATTTAAGCTTTCTATAAAGAACCTTTGGCTGAATCTAGGACCTGTTCCTTTATAAAATATAACATTTATTAAACAGCCCTTGGAAAAAAAATCATTACTACCTGAAAATAATAGCTACAATGGCCTACCCTTAGCCATTCCTCCATAAAGTCTGGAGGAAACAAATTATCTTTTCACAAAGGGTCCATCCTTTTTTCTTATAAACTCTTCAAAAAAGACACATTTTTAAGTAGAACCCCAAATAAATAAAAACATCCTATCCATTGAACCAGAAATTCTACCTTTAGGAATTTATCCTATAGATACACACTTATATTATACTTATACTGTGCCAAAAAAATTCAACTTTATACATGGCACATGATACATAACATCCCAAATGTCTAACATGGGAATGGTTAAATAAATCACAGTATTTCCGAACCACAGAACTGCAGCTACATGACTGAGGCACAGCTACATGTGCTCATAGAGAAAAGTGCCAACATGGAAGGAAAAAAAAAGCAAATTGCAACACAGTGCACTCTATTACACCACTTGGATTTAAAAGTAAAGTTCTATTTCTAGAACTGAATAGATCACGCAGATATACTAATGAATACAAGTGATTAAACTGAACACTTATGTTACACTTTTTTATGCATGTCACATACAACGATGAAAGTTAAAACTCCTGCTGATCATTGTTGGATAAAGTAGACCACATGGCTTTTAGGAGATATAATCCATTTCTTAACTCACTAAGCAGGAAAGCCATACTTCTAGATGCTTCCAACAACCATATTACTTCACTGAGAACAGAGTTATTCCATTTGACACCTGGAAAAACTTGGCTCCAAGGCAGGATCCATAGTTGCAAACAGTCTTGTGGGTTCTAGGCCAAACACACAGAGCCCCTCCTCTAGCCTTCATTCATCGTGTATGGTCCTTTCCCAAAACCAGAAGACTGTCTAGAGCAGTGGTCCTCAACCTTCCTAATGCCATGGCCCTTTAATACAGTTCCTGTGGGTCGCGACCCATAGGTTGAGAACCGCTGGTCCAGAGGCAGGATTCCCTATTCCCTTCAGCTACTGGAAGGAGCCCCTAAGGATAGACTCAGCCCCTTGTTGGACAGTTCCTAGCACTGGCAGCAAATTCTTACCCTGACCCCCTGCCCACATCTCTGGATCCTCCTGGGGGAGGGCCACATCCAGCCTCACCCAACCACTCAGCTCAGGGACTCTGGTCAGTACCCCACCAACATGGCTACCGAAAAGGCAGTGGAAAAGTGAAAGTTGGCTCCTCCTCAGAAAAAAAAGACCAGGGACCTCTGAATTACATCTAGTTACAGGGATGAACAAGACAGCATTGTAACTCTGGAACTTCAAATAGTCAGCCCTCAAAGTGAGAATGGAGAGAAAATGAGGCCTAGCAAGAGAAAGGATCAAAAGAGAGGGCAGCAGTGAACACAAGGGAAAGGAAAAAGGAAAAAAGCTATTAACACAGAAAGTGAGTTGGGAAAATGAAAGGAAAGGTTAGGGCATGGAGAGAGAGAGAAGGGAAGAACTCTGCCCCCTGCCAAGTTGAGAGGACATAGTAGAAAGGGACAGGTCCATCTCTCCCAACAAGTCTGACAAGGCCACTTCCCAGGCCAGGTCCCCCACCAGTACAGCCCCTGAAAGACAGGCTCTGCTCTGCCTCCTCCCAGAGTGTTAGACTAGGCTTTGTGGGAAAGTTGAAATCTTAATGATTTAGAAAGAGGCCCCTACAGCTTAATGCGCTGGCAATTTAACTAAGCACTCCTGGTTCCTGATGAATATCAAGCTTGGCACGGCTTTGCTCCACTATCAAAGAGCGCTCTCCTGACCCTCGGAGGGAGCAGCAGCTCAGTAAGCACTGCAGGGTGGCTCTTAATGGATAACAGTGAATTTCACTTCACACAAGCAAATATCACTCATGACTACAACGTGCAGCACCCTAAAAGACCACACAAACCCCAGGGCAGTTCACCCTCCCCCTTTCTTCTGTTTTCATATGATTCTTAGAGGCATAGTCTTCACGGACAACAAAGGTTGGAAAAAAACAAAACAAATTTCAGATTTGTCATTAGCAACATCCACAGAAAGTTCTCTATATGTGAAAGACAACATGCTCAAAGTAGTTTGGGTAATTGATGCGTTAAAAAAATAACATATCCCCTGAAGAAAAACCTGAGTTTGCTAGGACCATACTTGTGCTGAAAGAATATAACACAACATCAATGACAACACAACATCTCAGACAAAAGGCCTAGAATTTTATATAGTATGCAGCCTCACTACCACTCAGGCCAGGCCTCCTCCTAGCAAGGTTCAGATAAAAACACCAGTGGAGTTTTTCATTGCACTTCTTTTTAGCTCCTAGATTCTTTATTCTATGGTACCATAGAGCTACAAGAGGAGGACAGTATTTAAAGGGCCTCGTCTAGAGGTCTGTCTACCTCAAACCACCCTACCATTCATCCACAGTCTCCTGAAAAACTCACTATTAGTGAGTCATATCTTTGAGTGAAGGCAGTAATTCCTTGGGATATGTGGCATGATTGGGGGAACATGGAAAAACAACTTTATTTTAATCGTTATTTAATAGTATAATAGTATTTACTTTCTATTTGTGGCAGGCGATATAGTCATTTTCAATTTAAGGCAATGATATAATTTCCCTTCTAAATAAATTTTAGGGTTTTTAAAAAATGGACTGATTTAAAGAAAAATGTCAAATAATAGTACAAATGGCATATAGATAAGACAAAAATCATATCAAGGAAAAAAAAGAAATACAAAAAACACTGGAGTTTCCACATCCAAGACCCTTACTTTAAATACAACTACCTCTGGCCCATGCAGTGGCTTGTAATCCTAGCACTCTGCAAGGCTGAGGCAGTCATACTGCTTGAGCTCAAGAGTTCAAGACCACCCTGAGCAAGAGCAAAACCTTGCCTTTACTAAAAGTAGAAAAACTAGCCAGGCGTTGTGGTGGCACCTGTAGTCCTAGCTACCTACTCAAGAGGGTGAGGCAAGAGGATTGCTTGGGCCCAAGAGTTTGAGGTTGCTGTGAGCTGTGACACCACTCTCGACCTAGGGGACAAAATAAGACTCCTTTTCTCAAAAAACAAAACAAAACAAAAATACGACTACCTCTTACTGGAGTTTCCAACATAACTACCACCAAACTTGAAAGATAACCAAGAACCAGTTTAACAAAGTTAGCAGAGATAGAAGTGTGCAGAAACTGGGATCAGAGATTAGATTGTCTTTCGATAAGGTGCTGTGTGTGGGGGCGGGGGAAGGCTAAGGATAGGAAAGAAATCAGAGTCTGGAGCATCCAGGAAGCTAGTATAGCAGGAAAACACTTAGTATTAGCTTAATGGTAAGGTACAATCCTACAAATGTCCCACTCTTCACACATATTCTCTGCAACTGATCTTGCTCAAGGTCCTATTACTGAAAGCTGACTGGTGAAATACTCCATGCAGCATTAGAAATTTAATGTGGCAAGAATCTAACACTGTTTCCAAGGTCTTCCTCTTTCCAAATACCTCTGCAGTTTAACTGTTCCCCATGAACATAACAATGACCATGTCTAAATAGTTTTCAGTTATGATGTATGTTCTGAGCCAATGATCTTGAGATTCGCTAATGATTCTTTACTGCGTATCATCAGGCAACTACAGACAGGCACCTCTGAATAAGGTATTACTCCCAACATGTAAATTCAGCTAGATCAAACCCTCTTCCTCCCACCATGATTACCAAAACTCCCTTAAACCATTTAATAGAAAGTGTTCAGAAAAATACAAATTCTCTCTTGTTTTTGGCAAAGTCATACTACAGGCGTACTCCCACACAGACTGAATTCAAACCATTTACCCCCTTGCTTTAGATGTGAGGACCCATCTTGCTTCTCAGAACTGGCTTTGAGGCCTACATCAGTGTTAACATATACTCCATATATGTCTCCTGAAAACTACAAAGACATCATCCCAAGCTCACTTCCTTTTGAAGAGCCCTTTGTATAGTGCCCAAAGTGATGTGAACCTTTTTGGTTGTGAGTCTGGAGGGTCAACTCATGTTCAATTCCCTTGCTTTTATACTGCTGCTGCTTTTAAATTGCTGACTCGCATTTTATAGCTAAGCCAATTAGTAGCCTTGGCCAAGCATGAGGAGCTTGGAGGTCTGGAACACAGTACTCTGCTCTGCTTAAGGAAAACAGGAAGCCTTTTCTATCATAACTTCCTTGTATGAGAGAGCTAATGTCAGAAGTCTAAAAGACGGATGTTGTAGTTCAGTGGTGTCTTTGGGCAAGCACTTGAATCCCTACTAGACTGAGTGATAGGACTGGTGGCATGATATAGGATGGGGAAATTTCAAAAGAGGGCTATTTCACTCCTCATCCAATTTAGTAAGCAATATTTTCTACTTCTATGTCTAATAAGTGTAATAACTAACTCTGTTTAGGGGTGTGATGCTTTCTGATAATATTCTTGCTGTTAAAAGGATACTGGATCAAAAGGTGCCAGCCCCTCAGCTTGGCACCCATAGCTCAGAGGTTAGGGCACTGGCCACACACACCAAGGCTGGCAGGTTCAAAACCAACCCAGGCCTGCCAAACAATGACAACTACAACAAAAAAATAGCCAGGCAGTGCGGTGGGTGCCTATAGTCCCAGCTACTAAGGAGGCTGAGGCAAAAGAATCGCTTAGTACAAGTGTCCGAGGTTGCTGTGAGCTGCAATACTACCATACTCTGAGGGTGACATAGTAAGACTCTGTCTCAAAAAAAAAAAAGGTGCCAGCCCCACAGTCTAATGTGTTACTGGTTTACTGCAGGCACTCTAACAGAGCCAGGACCAGGTTAATACAGTTTAAAAAAAAAGAGGGAGGAGGGTAGTGAACAATTTGAGCTTATTTATATAAGAAATACAAACACAGATTTATAGACTTAGGCCCATACCTTCAGATCTTGATTATATGCTGATTGATAAATCAAGCCCATACTCTGTAGAAGAAAAAAAAAAAAAGAAAAAGAAAAAACAGCAAAAAAGGCGAGTTTGAATAAGGCTTTTACAAAAGTTCAGAACTCCACCTCTTTATTTCATGCCATCTCAAAATAAACCATTCATCCAAGAATTAAAATATTCTATTTTAGAGGAGCTCAAATTTCATATAAACCTCTCATTAATTCTCCTTGGTACCTCTGTGAAGCAGATATTGACTATTACTTGGTTTGAAGTAGAAGAATGTTTCTGTGCCAAGAAAATAGTGTTCTGCCCAAGGCATTGGGTGAAAAAGGTGAAAAGCTCAGAATGCTCCAGTTCATACCCCAATCCATATCTCTCCTCTGCTCAGTTCCCCTTAAGGAGGAGCATTTCTGTTGAAGGCCAGTCTTGGTGTTTATCATAGCTTGTATTTAGGTAAATAGACTAACATTTTTTTCCGGACAATAAAGTCTTAAGTTCTCTACCAATGAGAAAACTTGTGGGGGAGGCAGGGTGAATGAAAGCGGAAAATTTCCAAAAACTCTTGGCCTACTTAGCTGCCCTGACAGCACATAGTTATTTTGATTGGGGGAGGAGGAGGAGGTGGACTGTTTCTCTCCAAAGGAAGTATAATTAGCTGGCCAGTTCAAAGAGAATTAGAAAATAGTTAACAAATTTTTAATGTGGCCAAGACATCTAATTTCCAGTGTTTTTTTTCTTCTTGAGATGGGTCTCGCTCTGTCCCCTGGACTAGATAGAGTACAGTGGTGTCATCATACCTCACTGCAGCCTCAAACTCCTGCCTCACCCTCTGGTGCCTGCCACCACACCTGGCTAATTTTTCTAGTTTTGGTAGAGACAGGGACTCTTACTCTTGCTCAAGCTGCTTTAATTTTTCTATTTTTTGTAGAAACGGGGGTCTTACTCTTGCTCAAACTGTTCTCAAATTCCTGGCTTGAAGCAATCCTCCCAGCTCAGTCTCCCAAAATGCTAGGATTACCGGCATGAGCCACCTTGCCTTGCCTCTAATTTTCAGTAGTTCTTAATAGTAAGAGGCTCCTACAAGCCTCTTAAAAATCGCTGTTATAATCTCTTACTAATGATCAAGAACACAGTGGGTAAAAACTACTCTGACCTTTTACATACTTTGGAGCTTCTTTTATAGAGAATTATTTTACTGATCTGACTGGAAAGTCTCTTCCGTAGGTCCCACCACTCTTTGTCCTCCGTTGAATGCTATACTAGTTTCTACGTTTATGCACAAACCAGCTGTGGCCACCTTCCTTAGCAATTCCCTAAACTGCCTTTTACTACTATATAAGATCCCTAGAGGTCCAATTTTGTTTTTTGGAGTCAAACAAATTACAAAACAAATTGGTGGAAAGGTTTAGCCATTTTGTTTCCTCCCAGAAAATAGAAGTTAAGTTTCAACATAAAATGAACAGCTGTACTTTTTTTGGCCACAGCATCAATAAATTTCAGGGCTGGGAAAAATTATAAATCACCAAATCATTTTGCTTCATATAATCAAAATATCTTTTTCCTGTTTCTCAGGAAATTAGGACAAAATGGCCAATTAACATTTAAGCAGCCTTACACTGAGAAGCCCACGAGCTCAGAGAAGCTGGCAGAAAAGGATTTGGGGCTATAGATCTTTGTTCTACAATTAGCAAAGAGTATGAGAATCCTTTTAGCTTACCCAGAGCCCTGTGTTCGTGTTTTGGGTGCAATTCTCCTTTAATAATTTCCCCTTATTAAATCTCCTACCAGTCATTTGGGGTTTGGATTTCACCCTAGAGATAACTGGTCTTTGTAAGACACTCTGAAACATCTGAAGGGCAAAGTGCTATGGACTTTATAACCTCCATGTAAACTTAGGGGAGCACAGCTTTCAGCTAGTCATTACCTTCCATTTGATCCTTCAATCCCAGTACTAGGCATCTATCCAGAAGAAAAAAAATCCTTTTATCATAAGGACATTTGCACTACATTGTTTATCGCAACTCAATTTACAATCACCAAAATGTGGAAACAACCTAAATGCCCACCAACCCAGCAATGGATTAACAAGCTGTGGTATATATGTATGTATTTGGAATACTAGTCTGCCATTTAAAAAGATGAAGACTTTACAACTTTTGTTATTAACCTGGATAGAAGTGGAACACATTCTTCTTAGTAAAGCACCACAAGAATGGGGAAGCAAGAATCCAGTGTACTCAATTCTAATGTGAAGGAGTAGATGAGCTAATACAAGGGAGGGGTGAGGGGAATAAGGGAGCGAAGAGGAGAGAAGGGGATGGGGTGGGGTTGCAGTGTATGGCACACCTCTTGAGGGCGGGACACAATTGTAAGAACAACTTTATCCAAAAAAAAATTTTGGCCAAATGTGATGCAAGAAAATGAGCGGCTGTTGGGTATGTCCTCTTATAAGAAGGAATCCTTAAAAATATGCTAATATGATTATTTCACAAAGTTTACATGTACTTAAACATCTCAGTGTATACCCTGCAAATACATATATACAATTATTATCTGTTAAAAATATAAAAATCTGTTAACAATGGCTGGGATGTTAAGGCACCTGCCTACCTGTGCCCCCAACCCTATTTCATAAGTAGAGTTCCAGGATTCCCATAAGACCGCGGTATTTTCACCTCTTTTTCTGGAGTGCCACAACAATGTCCTCAGTGTCTCCCCGTCATAGTGTTCTCCTTTTACCCCAAACTATCCGATATTTCAATGGCTTCCCACAGCACACAAACCCTTATCTCTCACTCAGTTTTCTCCCAAACAGCCCTAACATAAGTCTCCAAACTTTTTCCCCCCTAAAACAGCCCCAGCACGCAGCCCTGTTAATCACCTAATCATTTTTTCTTCCACCTCCAGCGCAAGGCCCTTTCCCAGAGGTCCCTTTCCTTCTCCCTACTCTTTCAACCCCCGCCTCTGCAAGCAGATTAGTCCCCACCCCTCAAGACCGGCTCAGATTTCACCTTCCCTAAAAGGTGTACTCCGATCCCAAACTGCTACTATCAAAATCAGCGGAATAGCTTTTTCTCCCGCACCACCTTCTCTGATTACCTCTGCCCGCAAGCCCCGGTTTCGCGTCCCAATCTACTTACAGTCTGCCCCCGGCCCCCGTTCCCACCGCGGGGCTCCGACTGGCCTCCCGCCCTCAGCTAGCCCAGCGTGGAGCGCTTGTAGTAGCGCCTCAGAAATCGCAGCCCAAAGTAAAGAAATCCAGAAGCCTCCTGCAGGCGTCCCGCGAGACGGGGTGTGGCGAGCCCCGCTTCGAGTCTTCCGAGTCCGCTAACTCCTTCTGAGGAGAGAGCGTCAGAAATGCCGAACGCCTTAGTCCACTCGGAGAGGCCGGGCGGCCGGCGCCAGGCCGGAGAGACCAAGAGCAGTCAAGGGGCGCCCAGAGGACATCTGGCGGGCGGCAGCCGTTCCCTGGCTCCCGGCCCTACCCGGGGGCTGCGCGCGCCCCCGATGGCTCCCGCGGCTCTCTTTGGGGAGCTCCGGGATCCGGGACGCACCCTGACTCCGCTTCACCCCTCCCTGGTCCCAGCTTGGCCCTGCCCGGGGCTGCCGCGCCTCACCTCTCTTCTACACCGACCGACTGGATCGTGCTGAGGTCCGGAACTGAGGAGACCCAACAACACCGCACTAGACTCGCCGCACCTGCCTGGGAGCAAGTAAGGAGATGCTGCGCGCCTGACGTCACCACCGCCCCGAGAGCAGTGAGCCGGGAGTCACCTGATCACCCTGGCAACGCGCGCGGGGCGGAGCGAGGCGAGAGGCGGCGTCACAGCACAAGCCCCGCCTCCAGCCGCGGGCCTCCAGGCGCCCAGAGCTCAGGGGCAGTAGGCGCCGCAGGGACGCGACGTTGGCTTCTATGTTCCCTGCGCCGGCCTCTGAGGGCGACAGATACCTGAGACACCCACAGGGCACCTTCCTCAGGTTGGATTGGTTGTCTTGAGACTCCGACAGATACTCCCTCGCTGCTAGTGCGAGCTCCTGGGAGACAAGGCCAGGGTCCCTACGTGATCTTGCTGAGGGTGTGGCAGGCGGGGTTTTCTGTGGACTGCTGCCTGCACGTGACTCTAGACCCAGCTAAGTTTGGGGGCTTACTCCGGGAGCGGTACCAGAGGACCGGGGCGGGGGCTGGGGCTGATAAATGGATTGTTCTCTCTGGCACCTAACCCCTATAAACCTTGCAGCAAATAGTACAGCAAGAGTGTGATAAGACTTCATTTTTTTCCGGAGGGGGAATGAGAGAGGTTGGAGCCCAGCCTGGGACAGAAGGTCTCCGTCTCCTATTCCAACAGAAAGAGAAATTACTGAAAAGCTCCTAGAGCAAGGCCTGGAACAAGCTTGAAAGCCTACTTACAAAAGATTTTTATTTTTCATTTTAGAAATTAACTTTCTATATTACTTTCCTTGTTTGCTATCATGGGATGCCTACCTACACTTTCAAAATAAAACTTTAACACCCAATGGAGGTCTCAGTTTGAAACCACTGCTTATCTCATCCCTTCTATTCTTGCTGATTTTCATTTAAGTTTCACTCTTCTAATCTCTGCCCTGCCATGAAGGTTTCGTACATGTGGTCCTTCCTTCTCAGAGTATGGGATCTTAGACCCAGAAGTTAGATTACAATTACCTTCTAGTGAGCACCTTTTGGTGTCAGGCAAGATCAGGTTGATTGGGACGTGGTCCTTGAAGATCAAGAGTGCCTGAGGAGTATATCTCATATCCAAGTACCATTGTTTATTATTTACTTAAAAGTAGTATTTTTTCCCTCTTAATAAATACTTTTTTGAGACAGAGCCTCAAGCTGTCACCCTGGGTAGAGTGCTGTGTCATCACAGCTCACAGCAACCTCCATTTCCTGGGCTCAAGCAAGTCTCTTGCCTCCACCTCCCAAGTAGCTGGGACTACAGGCGCCAGCCACAACGCCTGGCCATCTTTTGGTTGCAGCCGTCATTGTTTGGCTGGCCCGGGCTGGATTCGAACCCACCAGCTCAGGTGTCCGTGGCTGGCCCCTTAGCCCATTGAGCCACAGGCGCCAAGCCTAAGTATTTATTTTTTATAAGAAATTAGCATGTAAATAGAAAAGAAAACAGTGTGAAAGATAAAGACCCATGCCTCTAGACAGAAAGAGCTGCTCTAATAGGAGAGAAGAGATTGCCTAGGTGCCAAGGAGCAGAAAAGATGGGTAGGAAGATGGTGGGAACAGGACAGAGGCACCCAGACCTGGGGTGTTTGGCAGATCTAGGGAGGGGTTTCGAGGGTAGGGGGAGTTGGGCCAAAACAAGATTTGAGGGATCCAGTGGAGGAAGAAAGTGGCGGGAGCAGAAAGAATGGAGGAGGGATTGGAAAGAAAGAAGAAATAAGCAATGGTTTGAGAAATGGTTGCAGAAATAGAGGGCAAGGAAAGAGACCTAGGAAGGTGTGCTAAGAACATCACGGGAAGGGAGGCTAAAAGAATATAAAAGGAAAGACTGAGGGGAAGGAAGAAGCAGGAGGGGTGAATCTTGGTGCACCTGACATCTCAGGACCAGGCAGTAGGTGGTGTCCTTCAAAGTCTGGCAGAGAAGAGCAGCATAATCTGTTAGCTCTGGTGTGAAGGTCATCCATGCATATCCCAAAACTATCTTTGGATGATTAGGGGCAAGAGCTACCCTCTGCAGAACACTGATGCAGAGGGAAGAGCAGCAATGGGCACATCCATAACTATACTCTTGACAGTACTCATCAAGACTGTAAGGCTTTTTGGCTAGAAGGTTTTCCAGACCCTTAGTATATGCCTCCATGCTTCTAATCTGGGCAGGGCAAAGTGAGGATGGGGTAGAAGGGAAAGGTAACTGCCTTTAAGAAAAGGAAGCTACTCACAACAGATATGGCAGCTGGGACATTTGGAGGCTATACTGGGGAAAAAAGAGGTTAGGATATATTTTCAATAAGGTCCCTGGACACTTCCTTTTTCTGAGTTGGTTGGGTGAGGGCATAACTATAAAAGGAAAAAGAGAGCATTTCTCACCTTGCTGAGGAAGGAGTGTCATCATGTGGGTAAAAACTCGAACAGTATTGTTGCTGGCAGCATCCAAGAACAGAGAGGTGGCCAGAGAGCACATCCCACATGGCTCTTCTCTAGGATTTTGACCTCAAGTCTCAGGACTAAGCAGTGGGCCAGATGTAGAAGTTGCCAGAGTGTCATCATTTCTTCACAATAGCAGTAAGTTTCCATTCCTGAAAATAGAGAAAAATGTCTATCCTAGAAAAGCATATTGTTTGTCAAAGTCCTTTAGCCACAGAAGCAGCAAAAGGGCTTTCAACATTTGTTCATTCTGGAGAAACACGCAGTGGTTGGAAGCCTATGCTCTGAGATTTGTCTATTTTGTGAATTAACTTGGGCAAGTTACTAATCTTCTTTAAGCCTTACCTTTTTTTTTTTTTTTTTTTAAGGGTTAGAGTGCAATGGTGTCATCATAGCTCACAGCAACCTCCAACTCCTGGGCTCAGATGATCCTTCTGCCTCTGCCTCTTGAGTAGCTGGGACTATAGGTGTGGGTCACCAAACCTGGCTAATTTTTTTTTTTTTAGAGAGAGTGAGTCTCATTCTTGACCTCAAACTACTGGCCTCATACATCCTCCCGACTTAGCCTCCCAGAGTACTAGAGTTATAGGCATGAGCCACTGCACCTGATCCAACCTTTATCTGTAAAATGGGGATAATAATACCTACCTTATAAGACTATCATAAACTTTAGGTGAATTCTAGGGCAAAGAAAGAGAATGCAGATTCATAATATTTTTTTTTAAAGATCCATTTAAAAACCATTATGTTTTCATTGGACCCCATTTATTTACTCAATAGTTGGATAAAAGAATGTTTCTTGGATGCCCAGTATGCACTCAACTTTCATGGATATGAAAGAAGGATGTACCCTAGCTTGATCCTCAGGCATCTGAATCCTGATAGGAAGATGAGACAGCATGAGACCTTGCTAAACTTCTGTGAAACTGAATGCTTGGTGTTCATGGAAAGGGGGGCCATTCCAGCTGCATTGGCTAAGGAGGGATGCATGAAAAAGTGTGGAGCAAAGCCATGAAGGATAGGTAGGATCTGGAGAAGTGGTCGGTGAAGAGAGCATTCTGGGTTAGGGGGACGATCTGAACACCTAGAGCAGGGGTTTAGTAAATATTTTTTGGACAAATGAAGGAATGAATGAACAAATAAACAATGAAATTATTGGCATAGAAAAAAAATAATACCGGTCAAAAAAAAATTATTGGCATAGAGTAGAATTGGCAAATTATTGGCAGAGATCAGCCTGTTGGGTGCTTTATTGAATGAATGAATGAATGACTAAACATAAGCAAAGACAATGATATTAGAGAATGGTGGGTGTAGCAATAAGGTCAGCCTAACTAGACAATTGAAATTAGAGAGTTGTAAGATATAAGGTATAGACAGAACAGACTGGAAGAGCTTTTGAGATGGCAGAATCTTCTAGTAGGAGCAGGGTCTGGATCCAGAGTAACAAGATTCTATTCAAACTCCATCACTTATTGTGAGACTTTGTGACCTTGAGTGAGTTACTTAACCTCTTTGTGTATTAGTTTCCTCATCTACAAAAATATAGGCATAAGATTGATATCTATTTATAGTGTCATTTTGAAGACTAACTGAGAAACCTATGAAACCTGTGTATATGGCACATAAGTGCTCCAAACTGTTAGCTTTACAATTAGTTTTATTAAAAGCTAAACAGAAGAGGATAGGTTCAGTATGAACTATAGGGAATTATGAAGTTCCCTGAAATGAGAAATGGGAATGGAATGCATTGTTTTGTGAAGAATCATCTGGCAGCAGTATTTAGGCTGGGTTGGAAGGGAAAGTTGGGCCATGGCAAATGTGCCACCCCAAAGGGTGAAGAAGGACTGACTAAGGACTAGAAGCAAGTTTTCCTGAAAATGAGAAAGCCTATCCACTTGCTGCTCTATGTGTGGAAGCTGGAGCCTGGCATGCACAGGTCCTCAGGAACTATTAAATGAATGTCTTCAAATGCTGCACAAATTGAACATCTTTTTGGAGCTCACAGGCTTAATGGCAAATGCTAACAGAATTCTCTTCCATCAAGTACAGAGAGTTTTAAAGCACTAGAGAAGCCCACCAAGACCTGGCCTCTGGCTTATTTCAATGTCTCCTCCCCTACCTCTCAACGGAAGCAGACAAAGGGACTAGTGTGAAAAGGAAGCCAGTGAATGTGGCGAGCACATGCACAAAACCCAGGAAAGAATGACCAGAGTCTTCCTTCATGTATGAAAGAAATGAGAATAAACTATACATACTTCTACTGTGTCCTAGCTTACTGCTCTAATGGAATTTGAGGT
The DNA here is from genome assembly GCA_963573935.1 of Arctocebus calabarensis. Lineage (NCBI taxonomy): Eukaryota > Metazoa > Chordata > Mammalia > Primates > Lorisidae > Arctocebus > Arctocebus calabarensis. Next base: position 28,703 of record CAUYON010118472.1, read on the forward strand.
ACATGTGAAGGACAAAGAGGCAAAGTCATCCGTTTACTTCTGGACATGGTTCAAGGCTTCTATTTTCACCTGAGTAGTGGGTCTTACAAATTTGTGCCTGTTTTTCTGATCTATATTTTCTTTTTCTTTCTTTTCTTTTTTTTTTTAGAACAATAAATGCCTTTATTGTTTTGTTTTTTTGAGACAGTGCCTGAAGCTGTCACCCTGGGTAGAGTGCAGGGGCATCATAGCTCACAGCAACTTCCAACTCCTGGGCTAAAGGGAGTCTCCTGCCTCCACCTCCCAAGTAGCTGGGACTACAGGCACCCGCCACAACCAACGCCCGGCCATTTTTTGGTTGCAGCCATCATTGTTGTTTGGTGGGCCCGGGCTGGATTCGAACCCACCAGCTCAGGTGTATGTGGCTGGTGCCTTAGCCGCTTGAGCCACAGGTGCCAAGCCAATAAATGCCTTTATTACATGAGCTAAGACAGGAGGGAGAAGGAATTATTTGCCTTTCTGGGCCTTGATTTTCCTCAGATAGAACTCCAGTTCCTTGCCCTCTGACACACAGCCATCTGCTCAGTCATACTGGCCTGGTATTGATGGAATGCATGCAATAAGCGTGCCCTGTTGAAACTGCTCCTCCAGAAGACTGCTGATTTTGGCATTCTTTTTTCTTTCATCATATTTCTCCTGAAATTCTTTTGATCATTTTTTGTTTAAAAATCTCTTCTTCCTCAGGAGTCATCTGGGCTTCCTTCTTATGGCCTAGGGACAGTGCATAGTGGGACTCATACCACTGTAGTATGGTGTGCTGTGATGCACTTCTGCACTAAGGTCTAGATCTTTATGGGATGCACTGTAGATAACATTGGTGATCCTTGTTTTGCAAGTACAACACTCTGAGTCCCCAGAAAAGTTTCCTACTGCTAGCCTCAGGGCAGTGGTACAGACTTTGTATATGACAGGGCTAATCCTAGCACTGGCAGTGGGGCACATCCAGCTCATACTTCTGCTCCTTGTGGTAGGACTTTGTCTTGCCCCCAGTCTTGTGGTACTTGTGCCCATTGTCCCCAGAGATGCCCACCACTCAGTGCTGGTTAAAAAAAGCTGGTCTGTTTTCAAATTCCAATTTGCTAGTCAGGAATGTCTCCATTTTAAGTGCTGAAGCACAATCACAAATTAGTTGAAGACAGAGGGAGAGATAATGTATTGTTTATGAAATTAAAAATCCAGGGGTAAAAGAGGTATAGCTGGCTCCAGGGCCCTTTATTAAAAGGATTTGTTCTGTAAAATCTGGATTCAGTCAAAAGGCTACATTCAAGGATCCGGAAAGCCAAAATCTTGCTTTTTGTGTGGCTTTGGCCAGGGGATGTGACAGATTGGCTGATTCCATGTTCTTCTCTGGCGCCGGTGGTGAACTCAGCCTCCTCTAAATCCCACAGTTGAAAGTGTAGAAGGAATGGCTTCCCAAGGAAAACTGAAGTTTAGTTACTAAAAATTGGAATGGATGCTGAGCAAATAAAAAACACAGCTGACCCCTACAGGCCACCAGTGCTAAAACCACAAGCTGTTGGAAGCTCCTGTGGGTTCCTGTAATATGTTCCAACTGGCTTGAATTCACTTGAGAAGCAGCCCACCTCTTGTATTTCCAGGAAAATTACATTTAATAGGGAGCGAACTCTGCCACTCAGAGGCTAAGCCATATTGAGATCATGACACAGAACCTGGCATTGGTTTTACCTAAATGCATTTTTATTCTGGAAGTGTTATTTTTGAGGAAAAGGTTTCAGGGAGCACTTAATGCTTTAAACGTGTTTGTACAGTTCCTTGAATTCTCAAGATGCATGGCCTAAATGTATTAATTGTGACTTTTTTGAGCACTGATTCCTGAAGTTCACTGGCCTTCTGATAGTGATCTTAGAAAATCATCCCGTAGAAGAATATAATTTTTTCCCAGGCTGTGACTCAACTAACAATAGTAATGAAGATGCATCAACTCTTAAGAATCTCCTTGCTTTTTAATCTTTTAAAGAATTAAGGAAAGAAATCTCTCACGTGTAAATTAGAAATAATTAGCCTATAAACTAATAATAACTTAGCACATGACATAAGAAGTCAGCAAAACAATAAATCCAGGCTTGGCACCTGTAGCACAGTGGTTATGGCACCAGCCACATACATCGAGGCTGGAGGGTTCGAACCCAGCCCAGGCCAGCTAAAACAACAATGACAAGTGCAACAAAACAATAAATCCACATAATTATGCAGCACGTTTATTGAGTGCTTACCACGTGTGAGGGTCTGTACTAGGCCCTAGTAATGTAGGAATAAGCAAATTAGATTTTAAAAAATCCTTGCTTAGGCTGGACACAGTGGCTCACACCTGTAATCCTAGCACTCTGGGAGGTCAAGGCGGGTGCATTGCCTGAGCTCAGGAGTTGGAGACCAGCCTTAGCAAGAGAGAGACCCCATCTCTAAAAAAAAAAAAAGCCAGGTGTTGTGGCAGGTGCCTGTAATCTCAGGTACTAGGGAGTCTGAGGCAAGAGAATCACTTGAGCCCTAGAGTTTCAGGTTGCTGTGAGCTGTGATGCCACAGTACTCTACTCTGGGTGACAAAATGAGACTGTCTCAAAAAAAAAATCCTTGCTTATATGGGCGTGGTGCGGTGGCTTATGCATGTAATCTTAGCCGTTTGGAAGGCCACAGTGGGAGGATCATTTGAGGCCAGGAGTTCAAGACCAGCCTGGGCAACATACTGAGACCCATCTCTACAAAAAAAAAAAAAAAATCAGCTAGGCATGGTGATGCAACTGTAGTTCTAGCTACTTGAGAGGCTGAGGCAGTAGGATGGCTTGAGCCCAAGAGTTTGGGTTGCAGTGAGCTGTGATTGTGCTACTGCACTCCAGCTTGGGTGACAAAGTAAGACCCCATCTTAAAAAAAAAAAATCCTTGCTTACCTGAAGCTTACATTATGGTAAGTGTGTCCAATTGTATTTATACCATCTTTAAGTCTCCTCTGTGTCATTGACAAGAAATAGTACTATATACCAATGAACATGTGTGGCAAATCCTTAGTCAGTGTTTCCTCTTTGCTGGTCTTTCTGCCAGTACTCTGCATATATCATCTCATTATTATCTCCTTCCTATGCATTAAAAATAGCTTTCAGAGAGATGTAGACACCTGTTCAAGGAGCCACAGGAAGTAATTTGTGGAACCAAGACTAGAACCCCTGTATCTGTATCTGTCTTTTAGCTTGAACTTTCTTTTACAGTGTGGATGGGGGATCATGGGCAGTGGTAGAGACTATGGTGAACTGCAGACCAAGATCTGTGCAAAGGGAGCAACTATTCTTGAGGTCTAGCCACTTGTCATAGGGAATATGGTTCAGTGTGGCCAGGTTTTCTGATTTTTCAAGAGAAGCCAGCCAACAGAATTTTGGCATGAAAACCAATTTTCAAATCACCATGAAAGCCAAACAAATTCTCTGTGGGTATAATTCAGGCCCCTCTGGAAGAGGTCATACTGTGTCCAGGATGGTTAGTGGGGAGACAGGATTGTAGATAGCATCCTTGAAACTAAAAATGGGTAGAAAACTACAAATACATCTGTGGTGCTTACACAAAGACCAGGTAGAAAAATGGGGCCCTTATTTCCAAAAACAGCAAAGTCCTTAATGAAAGGTAACAGGGACAGAGCACCTAGAGCACTCCAAACCTCAATAGTGGGGGAGGCTGGCATAGAACCATCTTATACTGGGCTGACAGGCCATGCTTATCTAAAAGGGAAAATTTATCTTCAGGGCGGGCTTCATGTTACATCTGAGGCCCTAATAATGATCATTATGTTGTCAGCATACAAGATGTGGTTCAAAATAATTCTCCTAAAAGTCACATTCTACTCACTTCCTGGTCCCTCCATGCCTCCTCCACTCTGTGGCCTCCCACACTCAGCAAGCCTTTCCTTTTCCCCACCCATTTGCCAAGGGATGGCAGCCACAGCTCATCTGGAGGTCTCATCATCCTGATGGTCTGTAACTGGAATGGAGTTGGTCATCTGGTGGTGGCAGCTCCTCTTCCTGGCCTGGCCTTTAGTGGGAGAGAGAGGGAGCACAGAAAAGCTTCCAAGTTTAATACTATCTGCACCATCAACAGACTGAAACTCTATAAGACTATAGTCTTAACTTAAAAAGTGGAAAGGAATTCCCATCTTCTTGATCTTAACAAGATCAGAAAACCTCTGTTTACTACAAGAATTGTTTCAGAAAGGGAAGTGAAATCTGGCACATGAAAAAATTCTAGTTTCTATTTGCTCTTAAGATAGTAACTTTGCAGCCATATGCCATGTGTATTTCATCATAGCAAAGCAGTACTGGAGTGCACTGGGGACAGATTTGCTGTTGCTGCTGCTGCTGCTCCCACCTTCACTAACTCCTTCTGTTGCTTGGATAAAGCGGAGGCAGGAGGCACTATTGTGAGATTCTTAGAAGATCCAGACTAGCACTCCTGGCAGGGACCCTACATCTTGGTTTGCACCAGGAGATTCCAAATCTCAGCTCCTTTGGGCCTTGGTAACCTTTTTGGAAGACACATGAGAAAGATTTAGATGTCTTCTGAAAGAGATGGGACAAAAGAAACTTGTATTCCTTCCCTCCACCCTTGGTTGGAAGAGCCACTCTTGTGGCTCAAGGAGTACAGCGCTGGCCCCATACACAGGAGGTGGTGGGTTCCAAACTCAGCCCCGGCCAAAAAACTGCCAAAAAAAAAAAAAAAAAAAGATTAAGGAATGAAGTGACTTCTCCTACTGGGAGGTAGGGCAATGCTATGATTAGAAATGCCTCAAGACCTGTGTTCTAGCCCTCATTCCCCTACATGCTGACCCTGGGACTCAGTACAATTTATTAAGCCTGTCTGTGCTCCACTTACCTCATCTATAAAATGGGAACAATATTAGGGCCAGCCATCTACAGCTGCTTATGAGGGTTAATGAGGTGCGATGCTGCGTGGTAGGAACTGTTCTCTTTGTGCAGAACTTGTTCTCCAGTTCCCTGCAGCCCCCTGTCATTCCCTTCTTGCCCCTCAACCATACTGTAGGAAAGGATACAAGTGAAAGGACAAATTTAAGTTCCAGTCTTGGCCCCATCACTTATGTGGCTCCTTGGATAGGGGATCAGGCATCATTGTTATATCTGGTGACCAGGGCTACTCTATCACAATTCTTCAGCCAGCATAGTGAAGATACATGCTACCTTTGCTCCCATCACATCCAGAGTCTTATTTTTTTTTAGATGCTACCTTTGCCTGAACCTCTGAGCTGCCTCAGCCATAGTCCAGGGGATAGTGTGCCCAGTCTGCTCCCCTTCCAGGGCCCCAGAGAGACTGAATCAGCAGCTTGGAAAGTGTAGAATCCACCTGCATTAGAGTAGGAAGTGTCATTTTTTTAATGTGTGCAGATCCCTGGGCTTCATCTTAGACCCATTGCCTCTGAATCTCCAGAGGCCAGACCTAGGAATCTTCAGGTGTAACAAACCCTCTGTGGGAGCAGATGCACATCAAAGTTAGTATTTATGGTCCTCTGGAGCCTCACACTCTGGAGATCTTTTCTTCAACCTGGATAGCCCAAATCACCTCTTGACAAAGTTTGGCCCCACTTCCTGCCCTGTCTGCCCTGTTCAGTCTTTCGTTATCTGACACCAGAAAACATGGCCCTGAATTACCTTTATTTGATTATGTATTTCTGTCCCACTAGACCATGCATTTTATTCACTTTAAATTCCAAAACTTTTTTTTGAGACAGGGTCTATCTCTGTCACCTGAGCTAGAGTGTGGTGTCTTCATAGTGCACTGCAGCCTCAATTTCCTAGGCTCAAATGATCCTCCTGCCTCAGACTTCTAAGTAGCTGGGACTACAGGTGCAAGCCACTGCACCCAGCTAATCAAATTCCAAAACTTTATCAAAGCTGATAAGGCCCTGCATAATCTGGCTTCTATCCACATCTCCACCCTGCCTCCAACCACTCTCTGCCTTACCCACTTTGCCCAGTTACAGTGGCAAAGGTTACTAAGCTCCTTCCTGATCCTGGTCCTTTGTCCCTATAGGGCCCTTTCCCCACAATGGCCCTCCCCTCTTGAAATGCAGATCTTTGCTCAAATGTCACCTCTTCAAGGCCAGTCAATCAGAAGTAGTTTTTCTTGTTTTAGAATGTCTTTTAAATGTAATCATATACTGTATACCCTCCGTCTGGCTTCTTTTATTCAGTATGCTGAATAAAACATTTTGATGTTTTTGAGGTTTATTCATGTTGTTCATGTTGTTGCATTTATCAGTATTCTGTTCCTTTTTACTGCTGAGTAGTAAGCCATTATATAGACATACCACAATTTATCTATTCACCTGCTGATGGACACCTGGGCTATTTCAAGTTTGGTTATAATGAATAAAGCTGCTCTGACATTTTCATGTATAAATATTTGTGTGCATATACAGTTTTATTTCTTTTGGGTAAATACCTCACTTAGTCTGTTTTGTGTTGCTATAACACAACACCTGGGACCAGGTAATTTATAAAGAGAAGAAGGTTTTTTAGATTACAGTTCTTCAGACTGGAAAGTTCAAGGGGCAGAACACCAGCATCTGCTCAGCTTCTAGAAAGGGCTTGTGGGCTGGGTCAAAATGTGGCAGAGAAGGTCAAAGCAGAAGTGAACACAGACAAAGCAGGCCCAAACAGGAGAAAATCTGCTTTACAACAAATCCCCCTCTGTCCAGAACTAATCCATTCCTTAAAAACTGATCCAGTCTCTCTCTCTTTTTTTTTAGAGACAGAGTCTCATTTTGTCGCCCTCGGTAGAGTGCTATGGCGTTACAGCTCACAGCAACCTCCAGCTCTTAGGCTTAGGCGATTGACTTGCCTCAGCCTCCTGAGTAGCTGGGACTATAGGTGCCTGCCACAACACCTGACTATTTTTTTTGTTGCAGTTTGGTCAGTGCTGGGTTTGAACCTGCCACCCTTGGTATATGGGGTTGGCACCCTACTCACTGAGCCACAGGTGCCGCCTGTTTTTTGTTTCTTGTTTTTTGAGACAGAGCCTCAAGCTGTCACCCTGGATAGAGTGCCATGGCACCACAGCTCATAGCAACCTCCAATTCCTGGGCTCAAGCGAGTCGCTTGCCTCTGCCTCCCAAGTAGCTGGGACTACAGGCGCCCGCCACAACGCCCGGCCATTTTTTGGTTGCAGCCGTCATTGTTGTTTGGCGGGTCCTGG
>CAUYON010118473.1:0-13908 GCA_963573935.1 Arctocebus calabarensis
GAATAAAGACAATTTGCTACACGCCACCTGGAGAGTGTGTAGTCTGTTTCTTGTATTTCCCCTAATAATTATAGGTACGAGTCTCTACACCTGGGGCAAAGCTACTGTCCCTCGCGTCTCCGTTCACGCAACAACCTGGATAGTGTAGCCACCTCTACCCCTAGACTGTATGATATAACCTATTGTTCCTGTGCTGCAAACCTGTATAGCAATTGTTATACTGAGTATTGTAAGCGATTGTAGCACAATGGGTAGTGTTTGTGTACCTAAACATATCTAAACATAAAAAAGGTATGGTAAAAATGTGGTATTACAATCTTAAGTGACCACCATTGTATATAGGTTCCAATGTTGACCAAAATGTCTCTGTGCAGTACATGACTGTAATTGAGATACAATATGTCATAGGCCAATTGTAAAACTGGGAGTTAGCTTCTATCTGGAATACAGATAGAAGATCTGAAAAGATAAAAATACAGCCCAGGCACGGAGGCTCATGCCTGAAATCCTAGCACTCTGGAAGGTCAAGGTGGGTGGATTGCCTGAGCTCAGGAGTTCTAGACCAGCCTGAGCAAGAGCAAGACGCTGTCCCTAAAACTACCTGGGCATTGTGGTAGGCACCTGTAACTCAGCTACTTGGGAGGCTGAGGCATGAGAATTGCTTGAGCCCAAGTGTTTGAAGTTGCTATGAGCTGTAACACCACAGCACTCTACACAAGGCAGAGGGTAGGGACTCTGTCTCAAAAATAAATAAATGATCCATACAAATGGGCTAGATTGAAACTTACATATATACTATGTTATTAAAACTGAACAATGTTCACAGAAATTATGTGAATTTAGGTCAATACAGGTTTGTTGAGGGAGAAAGTGTTTTATCACTGACGTTCCCAATGCATGGTGGCATTATACAGCAGACCAATTTTGAGTCAGTTTTCTCATTATTCTGAGATTTTCTACAAGTACATTATTATTCTTATTTCCAGTGCTTGGGTAGAATATACCACCAGCACCTTGGTATGACACTAGGATTAGAATACTGCCTTGAAGAATTCTCTGGAGGTCAGAGAAAGGGAATAAAAAGCAGAATGTCTACAGAGAGGAAGAAGAAAGAGGAGGAAGAGAAGGGGAAGGAGAGAGGGAGGGGAAGAGAAAGAAAGGAGGAGGAGAAAGAGGAGAATGAAGGAGGAGGAGGAGGAGAGAGAGTGGGGAGGAGAAGGAGGAGAAGGACACGGGTAGGAGATGTTCTTCTACATGACATGATAAATCAGGAAAAAAAAGAATCCTAAGCTCAAGAAAGGCTCAATTCATACTGAATTGGTTCATGGAAAATTAAGCCAAATCTGACAAAAATACACATTTATTTTACGTATTGGCCTCTTTAAATTTCTCCGTGTCAAAGATAAAGATAATTACCCTATATCCATTACACATTTTCTCCTTCAAAAAAAAGTTGTCTAACAAAATCAAGATGGCATCCAGACTTGCCATTTAATACACTAAATATCAAAAGACCTTAAAGGAGCATCTAAACCATTTTACAGAAAAATAATGAATTCAAAATATATCCAAACTCTCATAAATGTACAACATAAGATAAGAAATTCTTAGACTAAAAAGTTTACAATATACAGTTCCAAAAAGTATTTAAGAATGTCAAATTGAAATATTTGATTTAATATATTTAATATTTAAATATCAAATTTATGTATCTACAAAAATGCAGAATAAACAAATAGAATTCATTATAGAGATGCTAAATTAACTCAGAATTAGGGAATTTTGTAGCAGAAAAACATTTAAAGAAATAATGGAAGAAAGTCTTACAAATTACACATAACGCAAAACAAACCAAAAACAATACAGATTTAAAAGCTCGACAATATATAAAATGATAAATTCAAAGAATATACATCTAGGTATAGCATTGTCAAAGCACTCAAAACTGAAGATAGAGAAACTGTCCAAAGCTCTCAAAGATACACGACATACCAAGAAATAATAGTGATGACCACAGATTTTATCAGAAACAAGTGGACCCTATTTTGAAGTGCTGAAAGGAAAAGAAAAATCAGATAAGCATTCTTTTTTACAAATAAGCATTCTTTTAAAATGAGGGTGAAATAGCCAGTTTTAGATATGGGAAGGCTGAAAGACTTCATTGCCAGCAAATTTGTGCAAGAAATGCTCTTTGGCTTAAGAGAAATGGTACCAAATGGAAACTCAATAGAATAACAGAAAGGGAAGAAGAGTACTATAAATGATAAATAAGAACTTAAATATATTAAAAAATTATGGCTCGGCACCTGTGGCTTTAAGCAGCTAAGGCGCCAGCCACATACACCTGAGCTGGCGGGTTCGAATCCAGCCGGGCCCACCAGACAATGACGGCTGCAACCAAAAATTGGCTGGGCGTTGTGGCCGGCACCTATAGTCCCAGCTAATTAGGAGGTGGAGGCAGGAGAATCATTTGAGCCCAGGAGTTGGAGGTTACTGTGAACTGTGATGCCACAGCACTCTACCCAGGGTGACAGCTTGAGGTCCTTTCTCAAAAAAATAAATAAATAAAAGAAAAAATTTAGGATTTCTGTTCTTAACATAATTTCCTTACCAGAACAGATTATTTAAAGAAAAAATGATAATATTATAAAGCAGAGTGTATAACATACATAGATATAAAACGGTAGTGAGCAGGTAAATAAAATTATACCATGTTATTGAAATATAAAATCAAATTTGTGATAAAGAAAAATTATTGTAATACAACATATTAACAGAATAAAGGCATAAAAGCCATTGTTCTCAATACAATCAGATAAAGTAATTGACAGAATTCAACACTAATTCATGATTTTTGAAAATTCCCAGCAAGCTGGAAATAGAAAGAAATTTCCAGAGAAATGATAAAAAGCAACTATGTAAAATCAGTAACTAATGTCATATTTATCATGGAAAGACTGAATGATATCTCTAAAGATCGGCAACCAGGCAAGACGTACACTCCTCTCAGTACATCAAGGCAAGATGCACATGTCTGTTAAACAATGGACTGGAGGCCTACATCAAAGCAATAAGTCTAGAAAAAGATAAACAAATAAGGACAATAGAAGTAATATAATCTTTTTTGCAAAAGTCGTGATTCTCTGGATGTGAAATACAAAGGAATGTATTATACCTCTTAGAACTAGTGAGGTCCAAAGACATAAGCTCAGTGTACAAAAAAAAATCTAATGCATTTCCACTTATTAGTAATGCACTATTAGAAATTAAAATGCAGATAAAGATTACTTTAAAAATTACCAACAAGCATAGAAGTACTTAGAAATAAATTTAATAAAATTCTACAAGATCTATATTTTTAAAAATTAAATATTGCTGAGAGAAGTGTGTAGTCATCTAAATAAATGTAGATATACAATACACCATGTTCATGGATCAGAAGATTCAATATTATTAAGATGTCAATTGTCCTAAAATTATTCTTCACATTCAGCACAATCTCAATCAATGTCCCAGCAGTATTTCTAAATAAACTGATAATCTGATTGTAAAATATGTATGGAGGAATTGCAAAGGGCCAAGAATAATCAAAATAATTTTAGATACTGAAGACAAATTTGAAGGACAGAAAATCAGTATGAGTATAAAAGACATGAATATGACTATAAACCAATTTAATGTAATTGATCTTGATAAAACACTTCACCCAATAATAACAGAATACCCTTTCTTTCAAGTAAACATAGATTATTTAGCAGGATAGGCTGTATTCGAGTCTATCCAAGAAGTTTCATTCAATTTGCAGTGATTTAAGTCATAAAGTTTTCTCTGATGACCATGGAATTCAGTTAGAAATCAACAGGGAGATAATTGAAAAATCTCCAGATAGATGAAAACAAAATCACACTTTTCTAAATAGCTCTTGAGTCAAATAAAAAATCAACAGGGAAATTAGAATGCATTTTAAACTTTAACATTTTTTGTAAAACTGAAACAGTTAATCTTACTTGACAGATAAAAAAAAAACGGAGCCCTCCCTGTTATCCTGTGTACCTAGCCGCTGACATATAACTGCTCCTGGAACTCAGGGCTTATCAGAACGTATTGGTAGTAGTAATAGCTATCCACGTTCCCTGGAATACTTTCAGTCTCTGATTGGTTGAATTCAGGGATGTGGAACCTAAAGATATGGATGGGTGAGTGTACAGATAACATTAAAATTTACACAACATCAAAAAATGAAAAGATATTTTTAAATTAAGACATTAATAGCCACAGTATATAAGGAGACCTTATTAAACAATTACAAGGAACACTCATTCATTCTAGTATAAAAATAAGGCAATAATAGACAAAATGCCAGAAAAGTTAGGAAAGGCCACTAAACATAAGCCCCCCCCCCAAAAAAAATGCTAGTAAAAATATGCAAATTTTAAAACATATTTTCTTTTGTCAGTTTTAATATAACAAAGATAGTTTTTGTTTGTTTTGAAAAGCCCTTTTGCTTTTTTGGTAAAATATTACTGACATTCCTGGTGAGAGGACCAGAGCTTTTTAGAATTTCTGAGAAAATGAGAAAGAAGTGATTTAAGGACTTCTTGGAACACATGCACGCCTTTGACAGGGGTTGTGAGGTGTACACGTGCTGCTTGTAACTTGGGACCCGAAGTCATGATGGGGTCGCAGACAAGGGATAAAAGGCAACCAATCAGCCTCCAGCCCCCACATCAATCCAGGCAGGAATTTCCAGTTGTAATCTGTGTGGGTCAATGAACAAAACTTATCATCAGTTATGGATGTTTTTAATGAGTAAAGATTTTATCCATTTTTGAAAATGCGAGAGTCTTTGAACAATTTGTTTCTGAATGAGATGATAACAAAAGGGACAGAAGGCTGCAAATGGACCTCAGAGGCACAGTGTTGCAACCAGATCTTTATCAATTTGCTAAAAGTGTTTAGTGACAGGCCCTCCAGCAACCAATCGCAAAGAGAAATGGAATCTATTAGTGGAGTTGTTAAGGCATCCCTGATCTCTGCAGATGATGGTTGGGTGTGTGCCTTTCTCTACAAACATTAAATCATTCTCACCAGAAAGAGGGGGGACAGGGGAAGAAGCAAGAGAATACACACATGCTACTAGAAAAAAATCTGAACAGTGATTGCTTTATTTTAGAAATGACATTGAGAACACCAAGAAGTTCCAGTTAGAAACACTTGGAGATTTATTTTTATGAGTCTTCAGCCTCAGGAATTATTTATAGGGCAACTCCTGAGACAAAGTAATAATTCAGCAATAATTCAGTAATAATTCAAAACGCCACGGGATTGAGTCTATGTTCTAAAACCTTGAGAATAAACTATTCATTTTTGTATTATGTCTATGGCTGTGAGAATGCTACAACTTAGTGATCAGTAGGAACTCTGTCATGTTAATTCATAGGCTTGCCAGTTTCAAAATTAATTCACCTGTGTGCCCAGAGTTCCTGGATTCACCTGTGATAACATCACTAGTCCTTACCCCATGCCTCACATCTAGCTGAAAAAAGAAGAATGTAGTCCTTCCAATAATTAACTTAGTGACACTGATCCTTGTAATAAAGCAGAGTGGTGAAGCATACCCCTCAGTAAATTAGGCTTAGGGGCAATCAGTAAATCTACAGAGTTAGTCATCCTGAGATGGTATTTGAATATGAAGGAGAAACCTCCCTGCCAGACAAAGACAAATACATTTATCACCTACCAATGCTTTAGTCTCCAAATCCTTGCTATCTCCAGACATATATGCACATCATAAGCTTCTAGAACTGGTATCTCTTATTTAAAGTCTGGTGATGATGTCTGGCAATTCAATTTATCAAATGGTTCTCAGATCATCTGGGTTTTCTAGGTTGAAAATAAATCAACTATACTGTTTGAGTCACACATTTTACAAATTAACTTCCAAATCCCTTTATGATTCTAGTAACCATTATTTTTGTAAAGTCTATACAATGACTGCATTGCATGCAAAGCTTCTTCTGGCTGACATCCCAAGGGCAATATCACTTCACTTGCATGCTATTGATTTGTGTTCACTTATCAAACTTTTGCACTTCGAACTCTTATCATTAGATTGCATTATATTCCCAATTCACAAAAAGGCATCAATCCCTCAAATGTCACCCATTGATTATAAAAGTGCTGATGGAAATAGAGCTGCCTAAATCCATTTAACTTACCTTTTGAGTTAACTTCACCCACGTAAAAAAATTCTTCCTTCCACCAAGTCAAGATTTCAAATTTCTTTTCAGATAAGAAAGAAACCCTCCTGTTTCCAGATAAGCCTATCCAGAGCTCAGAAAGTAATCTCTTAGCCCAGAGGATAGTAGATTTCTATGCTTGCTCTTCATGGTTATCCAATGCAAAAGTTGTGCTCTCCCCACTGAGGAGAAAACTGTGTGTGTGTGTGTGTGTGTGTGTAAAGCTATACAATCCAGGCTGAAGTGGATGTGGCCTTAATTAAAAGATGGTTAGATTGGGAATGGAAAATCCCACAAGCATGTGATTGGAATCACTTCTCGGCCTTTTGGCTAAGATCAAGCACGTGATTAGAGAAGTCAGCTTGATTTGCTGATAATTTAAGATGTACTAAGATTCCTAAACCACAATGCAAGAAGAAAGCCAAGGATCCAGACTGCAAGTGGTGACACACTTGCAGGTATCAGGGAGAAACGTCTGAAATCAGGACACACTGGCTACCAGATCAAAGGCAGGATTGGAAGGAGACAAGGACACCTGAAGATGACAGGGCTGTGGAGTCAGAGACCCCCCCCAGCTGAGTGGTCACTGTGTGTTAAAGGATAGACACCTCCCACGTGCAGACTTCGCCATTATGGCAAGCTCAATCTGACCAGAAAGTGTGGACCAGAAAAGGTGTGATTGTAGCAGCCCAACAGCAAGTGCCCGTGCTCACGTTCTCTGCTAGATCACGAGCTCCACAAGGGCAGGGACCTGGGTCTGCTCAGGGCTGCTTCCCCGGCTCCGGGAGCAGTGCCCAGCACCAGGGTAATGCTCCATGAACCTGAACGGCATTCGTAAGCCCCAAGGGTGACTTAGCCAAACGGGGCACAGAGAAATGGCTTTCTGAAAGGAAGGAACTGAGGGCCAACTCATGAAGAAGATAGACTACCAGAAATGCTGCCGCAAATGTGGCATACTGAATATTTTAAGCAGCAGCAAACTGAGAAAACCATGGAAGCAGGAATGTCTCTCTGACCGCCTCCTCCCTCCTTCCTTGAAAACTTTCATGTGACAAGTGCCCTGCCCTACACCAAGAGGGAAGGAACGTCACACAGGGAGGCCAAGAAGCATCTGACTAAACAGGCCTTGCTAAGTTCTCCTCAGTTTATTCCCTTTATTTATTTATTCCTATTTTATTTAGAGACAGGGTCTCACTTTGTCACCCAGGCTGCAATGCAGTGGCAAGATCACCATAAACTCAAACTCCCAGGGTCACATGATTCTCCTGCCTTAGCCTCCTGAGTGACGCCCACAAGTGCACACTATCATGCTTGGCTAAGTTTTTCAATTTTGTTTCAGCCAGCCACGTACACCTGAGCTGGTGGGTTTGAATCCAGCCCGGCCCGCCAAACAACAACGGCTGCAACCAAAAAATGGCCGGGCGTTGTGGCGGGCGCCTGTAGTCCCAGCTACTTGGGAGGCAGAGGCAGAAAACTCACTTGAGCCCAGGAATTGGAGGTTGCTGTGAGCTGTGATGCCACCGCACTCTATCCAGGGTGACAGCTTGAGGCTCCGTCTCAAAAAAAAAAAAAAAAAAAATTTGTTTCAGAGACAGGGTGCTACAGTGTTGCCCAGGCTGGTCTCAAACTGCTGAGCTCAAGGGATCCTCACACCTTGGCCTTCCAAAGAGTTGAGATTACAGGTTCGAGCTTTTGCACTGACCTATCCTCTAATCATACTTCTGCACAACTGTTTATGGAAACGCGCAGTTTTCCCTGGGTCTTCGCAGTTTCATTTCTGAAGGTTCAAAATAAGTTAAACAATTTTGTGATGCTTTTCTCTTGTTAATCCGTATTTTGTCATAAGGGTCTCAGCTATGAACCTAGGGATGGGTAAGGAAAAGACATTATTTTGATATTATTTTTTCTCCCCTCCTGACAGGTGAAGTGGAGGGAAGGATGGATTCCACATAAGGGTGATGGCTTGGGACAAACGCAACAAGAAGAGGAAGGGGACAGGGGAGCGGGGGCCTGCCCAGGGCACAAGTGCTCACGACAAGGTCTTTTTTACAGAGTTGGGTCCGAGAACTCACTGACACTGTGAGAGGGTACAGATTTTAAAGTCTCCCTAAACGTGAAGATTCCAGTGAAGAGAGAAAAGCGAGCTCTGCCGCATGTGAGATGGTTCATTGTCCCGTCACCAGCACCACGGCCACCCTGTGAGTGCACAACTTGCTTTCTCATCTGAATAAACCTTGGCCAAGAGAAATGGTTCCTTCAATTCCGAGGCTTGAGACCTCAAGAAGGTCCCTTTACCCTGTTTTCCTCAGAACACTTAACGTACAAAGAGAACATCAGACCCAGCGTGTCCCTAGGGCTCTGTCCATCCGTCCAGCTCGGCTCTGTCCGAGGACAGCCTTTGTCCCCTCCTAGCTGAGCTTCCTTCGCTCAAAGCAGAGACTGAGAGCTCCCGGGAGGTCCCTGGGAGGAAGAGCTTTCTTTCCGCCCGTGTCCTTACACTGTTATGTTTGGAAAAGAGAGTCTGTGAAAGTGATACCAGGCACTTTCCCCTATTTATTTTCTCTCAGAGGCTTTCAGATCAAACCTGCCTGTGGGAAGCAACGCTCAGGAAAGAAGCTGCAGAAGTCTGCCTGTCTGAGGAGGGCTGCCTGATAGAGGGGCCCCTGAGAGGAAGGAGAAGAGTTTCGCCAGTGATCGTGCCTTCCCTAGAACGTCACCAAGATGCAACCCAGCCCAAACAAAGCTCTCTGCAGCCTCATCTTGAGGTATTACCAGCAAGAGTAAAATGGCTTTGGGTGGCCGTTGATTTCCTTTATCTATTGGGTAAAGTGTATCACCCCCATCATGGGCCAGAACTTCAGCCTTACCACAACCACTGATGGATAGATGGGTGCCTCTGTCCCCCCAAATAATCACAAATTGCCCTCAATTTTTGATAATATACTGAAATTCTAGAATGAAAAATACATGCATTGAGATTCACACTGTTAAAACATAGTAGAAGCTTTTGGTTTTGGCATGGCAGAGGGCAAAGTGCAATTTTCTTTCGTCGGCCTGAATCCATGGACTTTCCCCCATTTATTCAGGTGTCAGGTTCAGCTGACACCAGCTGCCTCCACTATGCCACCTAAGTTTGACTCAAATGAAATCAAAGTTATGTACCTGAGAAGCACTGGGTGGCAAGGTCATCTGGCCAGCAGGTTTGGTCCCCTGCGTCTACCTCCAAAAAGGATTGGTGATAAAGGATTGGTGACCCTTCCAAGCCCCCTGGTGACTGGAAGGGGCTGAGGATTACAGTGAAACTGACCATCCAGAAGAGATTGAAGTGGCATCTTCTGCCTCTGTCCTGCTCATCAAAGACCTCAAAGAAGCACCAAGAGACAGAAAGAAAACAGGGAAACAGTAAACACAACAGAAATATCATGTTAGAGGAGATTGTCAGTATTGCTAAACAGATGCGGAACCCATCTTTAGCCAGAGAACTCTCTGGAACCATTAAAGAGATCCTGGGGACGGCCCCGTGAGTGGGCTGCAATGCTGATGGCCGCCACCTTCATGAATCATAGATGACACCAACAGTGATGCAGTGGAATGCCCAGCTAGTTTAAAAGTACAAGGGAAAATATCTCAATAAAGGATCATAGGACACCCACCTCCCCCCCTCAAAATAGTAAAAAATGGGATATTACTGATTCCAAAATATGCAATAATCACAGTTTGTTATTTGGAAGTGTGGCCAGTCTGAATTGTGAAATGCTGGGAATGTGAAATATGCACTGTATTTGAACTTAGTACAAAGAGAAAGCTATATTTCATTATAATAATTTTTATATTGTTGACATGTTTAAATGATAATATTTTAGATGTATTATATACAATAAAATATACTTTAAAAAACAGAATAATCATAGTTTTATTTATTCTTCAAAAGGTTGGTTAGTTAAGATTGTGTTTTCTTTTGTCAAAATAAAACCCAGAGACAATGAAATTCCATCCACACCATATCTTCTGCACTCCGTCTGGTCTACCTCCCCCCCCCTTTTTTACCTGCTTGTCTGATTTTGCAAGGTGTGAGTAGAGAGGGCTTTGGAGCCCCAGAACTTGCCAATTCTGGATCCATATGTTTGCCTTGTCTTCTGTTCTTCTCCAAGAACTTCTGAGCTGTGGGGGTTACTGACCCACCAGTTCTGACTTGCATTTTGCAGAAGCGATTGGACCACTAAGGTATCCAGGGATTAAAGGATTAGACCATGGCTTCAATGGGTTATTGGGTAAACACAAGGCTTGGCCAAGCAGCCAAGCCAGGAGAGTTCACAAAATTTATCTCCTGCTATGCCCAGCACAGGGTGCACAGCCTGGAGATTTATCAAAGAAAGCAGAGTATGGGGGTTTAACTGGAAGTTTTTTAAAGAAAGCAGTATAGTGGGAACAAGAACAAGAGAAGCAACATTGTAACTCCACAGCTTTGAAAAACTCCCTTGCTTAGGCTTTGTATGGGTCTGTAGTATAGTAAATATGGATCAGCCCAGTGGTGTGAGAAGATTCAAAGAAAGAGACCCCACAATACCCCCATATTCCAGTGTTTAAACCCAAACATATATGTGCTTTCAGAGGAATGAGTTTGACAGGCTTTATGTAAAATCACCTGAATGTGTCTTTTCTGAATCTATTAACCTTTTTCAAAGTTGCCCCTGTAAAATTATGTCTTATGAATTTGCAGGGCTATTTGCAAACTTGGATCAACTACATCCAAGAACCGGTTAATTGAAACATATTTTGAGCAATGTTTAATCCAGTTCTGTCCAATAGAAACATAATGTGAGCCACAAATGTATGCAACTGATGTCATTTCTAATTTTCTAGTAGCTACATTAAAAGTAGTGGAAAGAAACAGGTGAAATTAATTTTAAAAGTATATTTTATTTTATGTAATATATCGAAAATATTATTTCAACATGTCAACAATATAAAAATTATTATAATGAAATTTAGCCTTTTTATGTACTAAGTTCAAATACAGTGCATATTTTACATTCCCAGCATTTTACAATTCAGACCAGCCACACTTCCAAAGCTCAATAGCCACATGGGGCCAGTAGCTATCATGTTGGAGAGGACAGTTTGAATCTGTTATCAGTATCACTGAACTTAAAAACTAAGAAAAAAAGTTGCCAATTTAATACAGTGAAACACTGGTACAGAATAATTGTTTAATGATGTGTTGTTAGGGTCTCCAGAAGTTCCAAACCTGTTTACTAGGAGTTAGGGTCTTCATTAATAGAGCTGATGAAAGACTTAAAAGACCTTTTTCTCATCCTAAGAAAAGACACACTTTTTTTTTTCAGCAGATAGAACAAAGGGAATTAGCTACCATTTGTTAAGATAACTCAGTGCAGATTATCCATGGAGTTCTCAATTTTGAGAACCAGATGTGCCTGGAAGTCCAAGCTATGTACAAAAACTATCAGCATCCAACACTCATATCAAAGTATGTCCCTTATGTGGGACCGATCTGTATCCAAACACTTACCTAATGTATCCAGCATGTAAAGAATGAGTTTCTTAGCCATTCCCAGTAAAGGTCACTATTCACTAATTCAGAACCAGAAAATGACTCCCCAAGTACCCCTTTGGGAAGAGACAGAAGATTAAAACAAAAAATTCCCTGAAGCCCAGTAATCACAGCCAGATTCAGAAAGAACCCAAACATATTATCCTTTTCCCATCTAGTCCATTGTGGCTGTGCAGGCGGGGACAGCCCTGTATTCCAAAGGGAGGGACACAGATGGGCCACAGGAGATTGTACAGGCTGTGTAAATGCAGTACCAAGCGTGACTAGACAATACCAACAGGGAGGTCAAAACACTGGTGATTCAACACTTAGGCTATTGTAACAGCCCATTTGTACTAATGTAATCAATGAATGGCTAATCTGGTGCTGAAGAAAATGTCATTTAATTGCATGGAAAAAAATTATTTAATTAAAAAAGAAATTAATTGGGAAGCCAAAGAAATACAGCTTAGCCACATATTAAATATTTGCAGGTAAATGAAATATATTAATTGGCAACTCACTCCCCCAGCACCCTGGTATTCTCAGACCCCTCCAGTGAATGGCTTTGTCAGTGTGATCTCACTCGTTAGCATTCCTGGTCTCCCGGAAAACTTACTTTTGTAGTCAACCTTCATTTGATTTTCCTTAATCCTAATACAAGTGCCTCTACAAGGCAAGTCCTGTGGTACTCTCCTGCCTGTGGAAGATAAAAAGTGTATTACTCTCTGTCTTATCACTGCTTCTGATAAAAATATTGAATCTTAAAAGAAAAAAATGCAATTGTACAGACACTAGGAAGTGAAAAACTTGAAGCATTATGGGAATCTTAAATCTCAACTGGTTTAAAATTGGATGGATGTTGAGCAAAAATATGAACTTAATCAGGGGGTGGGTAAAGAGGAGAAAATAAGCATCATGTGAGACCATCATACCAAATATAAAGGGACGAGTTTAGGAAAGGAGGCAATGGGAAGGTAGCTGAGATCAACTTCTCTCAACCTGCTGCAATGTGAATATGATATTTGTGAAGGGGTAGCATAAAGCCGACTCTGATGAATGTACAATGAGTTATAATTTAAATTGCATTTAATGTGGAGAAAACTGTAGTATAATATTAATTTACGCCTGAATAAAGTTTAAACCAGGGATGTCCCAGCCATGGCCCTCAGACCACATGCCGTCCAGGATGGCTACGCATGTGGTCCAGCCCAGAACATAAAGTTTTTAGAAACATTACGAGGTGTTTTTGTGTGTGTGTGTGATTTGGGGCGGCGGGAGGACTTGATTGTGGAACTCTGGAGCATGGACTTTGCAGATGACAATGTCGTGTCACAATGTCACATAAAGTAAACATAGGGACACTCTCACTCTGCATACCCACGTGGCTTCTGTTTTACACAGCATGGGGCTTCAAAGCTCCGTCAAATCAACACCATCAGATGTTAACATGCATTCCTGATGACGTGGCGAGGCAGTAATCATTAATAATATTTAACAGACCATGGCAGCATTAGTCATTTAATGTTGTCTAGAAGTCAGATGAGCATTCTTATTTGATTATTAAGGTACTGGCCACACTTCTGGGGTGCCTCACACGTCGCCCATTCACAACACTTTACGATCAGCCTCCATCTGCCTTGTGTCAGCAGAGGAGATGTGAAAGGGACAAACACAGCTTTCTATTTTCCTGTCTATTAATTTTCATAATAAAAGTAAATATAGTTCCTTATCTATTATTATTTTTAATCCCAGCATGGCTTCTATATTTCATTTTTTGTTGTTTATTTTGCTTTTATTATTTTTTTATTTTTTTGCAGTTTTTGGCCGGGACTGGGTTTGAACCCGCCACCTCCAGCATATGGGGCCGGTGCCCTACTCACTGAGCCAAAAAGAAAACAGAAGCCCCCAAAAGAAAAATTACAGATGCAGGAAGCTTGTTTGATGAAAAGTAGACAGATGACTACTTTTTAGTCTAGGCAAATAGTAAAACATGCTGCTTAATTTGCAAGGAATTTCTGCAAATTTTCAAAGGCCATAATTTGCAGAGGCCTTATATGCAAAAACATGCTGCCAGATGTGATTATGTGAAGAATTGTGTTGGAAGGACAAAATAGC
>CAUYON010118476.1:0-28904 GCA_963573935.1 Arctocebus calabarensis
TGGTTTATTGAAGATTAGGTGGTTGTAAGATGTTAGTTTCATTTCCTGGTTTTCTATTCAATTCCAAATGTCTATGTCTCTATTTTTGTGCCAGTACCATGCTGTCTTGACCACTATGGCTTTGTAGTACAGCCTAAAATCTGGTATGGTGATGCCTCCAGCTTTGTTTTGATTACTAAGAACTGCCTTAGTTTTACAGGGTTTTTTCTGGTTCCATATAAAATGCAGAATCATTTTTTCCAAATCTTGAAAGTACGATGTTGGTGTCTTAATAGGGATGGCATTGAATAGGTAGATTGCTTTGGGAAATATAGACATTTTAACAATGTTGATTCTTCCCAGCCATGAGCATGGTATGTTCTTCCATTTGTTTTTGTTTTTTTAAGACAGAGCCTCAAGCTGTCACCCTGGATAAAGTGCTGTGGCATCACAGCTCACAGCAACCTCCGATTCCTGGTCTCAAGCAAGCAAGGCTCCTGCCTCTGCCTCCCAAGTAGCAGGGACTACAGGTGCCTGCCACAACGCCTGTCCATTTTTTGGTTGCAGCGTCATTGTTGTTTGGCGGGCCCAGGCTGGATTCAAACCCGCCAGCTCAGGTGTACGTGGCTGGTGCCTTAGCCTGTTGAGCAACAGGCACTGAGCCTGGAGCCTTTGTTTTTCCAACGGTAAAATGGAGATAACAGCTTATGTCTTTTAGAGGTGTTGGAGATTGACTGAGACAATGGATATGACAAGATGGGGCACAGTATCAGACCATGAATTGAACCCTATGTATGTTAATTTCCTTCCAATTTCTCCTCCTACATTTGTAGGTCTCAGCCCTAGTACCTGCCATGCCTTCTGGGCTCTGTGTCATGGACAGAAGCTTAGTTCTGTGGGGTGCAGCAAATACCTGTGGATCCTGGTTGGGTTTAAGAGTAGGTGGGACCCTTCGTGGGATCTCAGCAGCAGAGCTGGGGGTGAGCAAAGGCCAGGATTCATAGGAAGCTGAGTGGTGTGGCTAAGGACATGTGGAGCTTGTATTCAGAGCAGGAAGGGGAGAAAGCCCCTCTGCCAGATGTTCTCCTTATCACATTTAGTTGCTGGCTCCCACCCTCCCTTTGTCGTTGTGCATTTTTAACACATAGCTTCTGGGTTTCCCAGGAAAGGTCACATGGCATGCCAAGGTGCAGAGGACATTCTGATGTAGCTGTTGAGAAGGCAGGACAGGTAGGGAGGTTGGCAAAGGGCAGTGGAGTGAACTGGGGACTGGGATTTTGGGATCCTTGTGACACCTCATCTGAGCAAAGTAAGAGCATCATGGGTCACTCCTAGGGCAAGGCACTTGACAGTCCACATGGCACAGCCAGTAGACTCTTCTGCACAAGCATCGGCCAGAGGGGATGTAGGAAATGTTGGAGGCATGAAAGCTGAGTGGAATAAGAAGTAGTGACCTGAGACTAAAAAGGGAAAATTTGTTGGGTCTTTAAAAGGTCAGTGGCAGTGAGGTCAGTTAAGCCTGGAGATAACTCATGGAAGCAGGCTTAGAGGGAATGCCTCAGGGAGGGTAGGGACAGCTCAGGATGAGCCCCATGGCCATCTCCTGCCAGCACCTGGATGCTTCAAAGAGGGGTCAGGTGAGGGTTCTCCAATAGCTCCCTGTGGAACTGGGTGAGCAGCTGGTGTGTTAGAACTTGGCCTGGCACCAAAATCCTGCCCACAACCTTTTATAGCTGTGTGATATGGGGCAACATGGTATTTAATTTCCTCATCTGTAAAATAGGGCTAATAAGACCTACCTCATGAGATGTTATGAGGTTTAATGAAGAAAATGTAAATATCAGCTATGGTTCTGCCTACCTAGCAGGTAGTAGGCACTCAGGAAAGGCATGGTGTCCTTCCCCACTCACACTGCCTGCCTGCTGGGCCCAGACTCTGCCACATGGAGAAGTAACCTGACCGAATCCTATCTGAGCAGAGCTTTACTTTTTGTTTAGAAAACTCTTTAATGGTTCCACCCCGCTGTGGCCCGCCCAGCAACATCACTGCCTGGCCGGGAGTGCGCTGGAGGAGCGCAGCGGCCGGAGGCGTGGGCAGGGCCGGGCACCGAGACACCACGGGCCGGGAACGTGGTCGTGGTAGCCAACCCGGCCCCCAGAAAGTTTCCTGAAGTTTGCTGGGAGTGGGCGCCACACCGACTGACGGGACCCTGAATGTGTTCCAAATCCTCGGCAACCTGAGCCACCTCCTGGCCATGATCTTGCTCCTGGGGAAGATCTGGAGGTCCAAGTGTTACACCGGCATCCCTGGGAAAAGCCAGATCCTTTTCGCTTTGGTCTTCACCACTAGATACCTGGACCTGTTCACCAACTTCATCTCCATCTACAACACTGTGATGAAGGTGGTTTTTCTCCTCTGTGCCTATGTCACAGTGTACATGATCTACGGGAAATTTCGGAAAACATTTGACAGTGAAAATAGCACATTCCGCTTGGAGTTTCTTCTTGTCCCAGTCATTGGCCTTACATTCCTTGAGAACTACAGTTTTACTCCCCTGGAGATCCTCTGGACTTTCTTCGTCTACCTGGAGTTGGTGGCCATCCTGCCCCAGGTCTTCATGATCAGCAAGACCGGAGAGGCCGAGACCATTACGACTCACTATCTGTTCTTCCTGGGTCTGTACCAGGCTCTCTATCTAGCTAACTGGATCAGGCGGTACCATACCAAGAATTTCTATGACCAAATTGCAATGGTGTCTGGAGTAGTACAGACCATCTTCTACTGTGACTTCTTCTACTTGTATGTGACCAAAGTCCTTAAAGGAAAGAAGTTAAGTCTTCCAATGCCAATATGAGGCTTCCTGGAGATCTCTATAGTCAAGGACATGAATAGTAAACCATTTTCAAAGTTCTCCTTGGCAACTTATCCATGACTTGATGCTTAGTGTGGATTTCAACAAAGCACTGATCATTTTCTGTAGAAGACCTTCTTGTCAATAGGATCTCCCTTAAATACCCATTATAGAGGTAATGAAGAGCTGGGCTCATCATGCACCTGGAACAAGTAGCCTTAAGGTGACTTCCCATGAATGGATCAAATAAACTATTGTTCTCTAAGATCCAAGTGCATGACTCATGCTAATAGTCACTTCCAACTGGAAAGATGTCCCTGTAAGAACGCCCCAACTGAAGATCAGTTAAAATTATCAGCAATATGCTCTTGTGGCAATTTCTACTTACCAGGTAGGTGACCAAATTTAGGTAGTCAAGATAAAAAAGTAATAGTTTGGGTAATAAAGTTATTTTACTTCCTGCCACCCTATATGCCACACAAACCAAATATACCAGCTCTGGCTGGAGTAACACAGTTTTGTGGCTCATACTAGCCCTTCACCATCCTAGGTGGGTACAATTTGCACATCACCTGATCAGTGCCAAGCAAATAGATACCTACTAGGTATCCTGCCTTCAGTTCTTGCATTGTTACCAACCCATCCCACCTTCCTTTCACTTTTAGGTGATAAAATAATTAGTCAATCCAACATCCCCGACCTTTGTCTTGAAGCAAATAAAAACTATTGTGAGAGGATTACATTAAACTATTCACAGAATTAAAAAAAAAAAAGAAAACTCTTTAATGAAGTAAGAAATTCTTTCCTCTTATTTCTAATCTTTTTTTTTTTTTTTTTTTTGCAGTTTTTGGCCAGGGCTGGGTTTGAACCTACCACCTCCAGCATGTGGGGCCAGCGCCCTACTCCTTTGAGCAACAGGCACCGCCCTATTTCTAATCTTTATTATTGAAAGTTTTTGTACCTACAGAGAAGTGGTAAACTAGTATGCTGGGAACATACCACTCATCTGGTTTCAATAGTTGTTAACATTTTGCCTTATATCTACTTATCTATTTTTTTTGTTGAAATACTTATAAGTAAATCACAGATGTTATGACTAAATACTTAATGATATAGCCTTAAAAATTGGAGGACATTTTCGTACATATCCTGCTTAGCAGGACAATTCTAATTTCTTAATATAACAATTAACATTTAATCCATATTCTAATTTCCCTAGTTGCCCTTGAAGTATCTCTCATAGCTCATTGGTTCAAGCTGAGATTCAATTCAGGAAATACATGTGGTTAGTTGTTATTTCTCATAAATCTCTTCTTAGAAAGACTAGTGTTTGCCAGATGTTCCTGTGTGCACACAAATCACCTGGAGGTCTTGCTAATGCAGATTCTTTTTTTGTTTTTGTTGTTTTGGGAGCTAATGCAGATTCTGATTTGGGGTCTGGGGCAGAGGCTGAGATTGAGCATTTCTTATAAGCTCTTAATTGATGCTCTGCCACTGGTGGTCCATAGAATACAGTTTGAGTGACAAGGGTCTAGAATAGTCTTCATATCCCCCTTTTTTCCTATGACATTGGCCTGTTCTATAGCATGAATCACTTGTCCTATAGAAAGTTCTACCTACTGGGTCTAGCCAGTTGCTTTCTCATGGTGACATTAAACCTGTTCCACCCCCTACTCCCCGTATTGCCTGTAAACTGGAAGTTGGGTTTGGGGGCAAGAATGATTCAGGAGGGACATTTGTGCCAAGAACACATGATTGATGCTGTGCATTTTATATTGCATCATATTAATAAGCACATCAAAAAATCAATTTGAGTGCTAAATTATTTATTGTAGCTCAGTTTACAATCACCAAGATGTGGAATCCATCCAAGTGCCCATCAACCCATGAATGAATTAATAAACTGTTGTATGTGCATACCATGGAATACTATTGAGGTATCAAAAAGATGGAGCCTTTACATCTTTTGTATTATTTTTTTTTTTTTGCAGTTTTTGGCTGGGGCTGAGTTTGAACCCTTCACCTCCGGCATATGGGGCCGGTGCCATCCTCGTTGAGCCACAGCTAATTTGGATAAAGTTGGAGAACACTCTCTTTAGTAAAGTATCACAAGAATGGAAAAGCAAGCATCCAATATATTCGATATAATATGAAGCTGGCAGATGAACTAATATATAGCCACACAAGAGAAAAACTCAATTTAATTTAAGCTGGAAGGAGAGGGAGGGAATGAGGAGGGGGGAAGGGGGGAGTGGAATTGGTGTGCTCCCACCTAACCAGCACATAAGGGTATATGGCACACCTCCTGGGTGAGGGCCACAACTACAACAGGGAGCTTACTTAACAAATGCAAACACTGTAACCTAATGGTTTGTAGCCTTATATTAATCTGAAATTTAAAAAAGCAGAACACTGAAAAAAAATACATTTGATTCATGGCTGTGTGTCCTTGACCTCTCAGGATTGTAGGCTGAAGCTGTGTGGATGTGAACTTACACATTTTGGGGAGTTGGTTCTACCAGATTCTCAAAGCAGCATTAGAGCCAGCACCCCAGAGTGTTTCTCAAATCCTCGGCAGAGCCGTCCCTGTCCCCTCTCTCTGTTTCTATCTCCTTGTCCTCAGAAACACCTTGGCTGGGCAAAGACCATCACCTCTTGCTGCAGATGTGTCTCCCAAGGAAGCACATCTGCACCTGAGGGTCGAGTCCCAGGGGGGAGCTGCTGTTTGTGTCCAGAATGCCCCTGCTGTTCTGGGCCAAATTCTGCAGGGACCCAACCTGGATGTGGCTAGACCATGTTCTAGGGTGAGAGAGAAGCTAAAGACTGAAAAAAAATGGAGCTGTGCAAGCCAGGGAAGACTTTTAGCAGAGAAATAAGCAATGGGCCAAGAGCCAGGATGGCATGGGAAGTGGAACGCCGGCCAGTCAGGTGCTCTGGGAGATGGCAGCAGGCTTGTGTCTAAGCCATTTGGTGGGGAGTGGGGGGTAATACATATAGCCTTAGTGGCTTAGGAGGCTTTTTCAAATACAAACCTACATAAGACCCCAGAAGTACATTGGCTGTATTGAATCAAAATAGTGGTTACACAAGGCTGTGAGTATCTGCTTTCTTTAACTGTAGTGAGGGACTGGGTGTGGTGGCTCAAGCCTCTAATGCTAGCACCTTGGGAGGCTGAGGCTGGAGGATCATTTGAGCCCAGGAGTTCAATACCAGCCTGGGAAACATAGCAAGACCCCATTTCTAAAAAAAACAAAACAAAAACAAAACACAAAACAAAATTAGCTGGGCTAGGCCACATGCACCTATACTCCCAGCTACTTGGAAGGCTGAGGCAGGAGGATTGCTTAAGCCCAGGAGTTTGAGGCTGCAGTGAGTTATGATCCCACCGTTGCACTCCAGCCTTACTGACAGTGTGAGACCCTGTCTCAAAAACAAACAAACAAATGGTTTTGAGTCCTTAAGAAGGGTAAAGAAAGTGATAGGAGAAGGGGGTCTTAGCGTGGGTTATCAGTGAGGATTGTCAACCCCTGGGACCAAATAGTGACAATGGTTCAGGCAAATGCTGCTTAGAAATAAGCTGGATGGTTGGCATCTCCTTTTGTGGCTTCTTCTTTTTTTTTTTTTTCTTGTAGAGACAGAGTCTTACTTTGTTGCCCTCGGTAGAGTGCTGTGGTGTCACACAGCTCACAGTAACCTCCAATTCCAGGGCTTAGGCGATTCTCTTGCCTCAGCCTCCCAAGCAGCTGGGACTACAGGTGCCCGCCACAATGCCCAGCTATTTTTCTGTTTTGCAGTTCAGCCGAGGCTGGGTACGAACCCGCCACCTTTGGTATATGAGGCCAGAGCCCTACTTGATGAGCCACAGGCGCCACCCCTTTTGTGGCTTCTGATCCCAGCTGCCCCTTCCCCTGGAAAGGTTGGGATGCCAGGTTGGAAGATACTCTGTCTCTGTGGGTCTGTGTGCTGGATCGTGGGCCCCTCGGAAGTGGGTCTCGATCTGGGTGAGATACCTACTCCAGAGCTTCTTTAAAGAGTTGGCAGAGCTGGGGAGAAAAGCACATGTGTGCAGGCCCAAGGGAACGATAATGCTGTGTAATTTTATATCTTTTTTTATGCTGTGGCTTAGCCACACGCCATTAGCACAACAGGAAGGAAAATGAACGGAAATGAAGGGTGTCAGTGGCGGAGACAGATTAGATGGAGCGGATTGATTTTGGACTTTTTACCAGTGCACCCTGAAGCAGTCAATTAGCTCCCCAGAGCCAGCGTCTGCCAGGGCCCCAGAGGCAGGTCTAAGCTGGGGGTACAGAGGCCCCTCGGTCACAGACCAGGGCACCTCCCAGCCCGTCTGTGGCCCGTGTCTTGGTTTCCTACTGAGCTGGCTCCTCCTGCCTCCTGCTGTCTCTTCTCTGCTTCTGTGGGTTGGGGGTGAGGGGGTGCTGTTTCACTTCTCAGATAAGGATTTATTCTATTAGCCTTCTGTGGGGGCAGGAAGACCCTCCAGGGCCTGTACATGCTTGATGTGTACAGAATGGAGCAGGCAAAGCTTTGCTTAGTTTCAGTGGCTCCTCTAAGACTACCCAGTGGATAAGGTGGAGGGGGGATTTGAACCCAGCCTCTCTGCCTGCAAGGCTCCTGCTGCCTGCTCTTCCCACTGCTCCAGAAAGCTGGATGGCTGGTTTCTCTCTGTCTTTTCTTCCTTACCCCGGCTCTTGGGACCACACTCTTGTCTCTTAGCACCTTCTCCAGGTTGGGGTGGGGAATGGTGGGCTCTGTCTGGGTGGAGCCCAGGGAAATGCTGTGCTTGGAGCCCCAGGCCCAAGCTTAGGAGGGTTCTATACCCCCTGCCTTACAGTTCCCAAAGTATCAGGCCAGGAGGGTAGAGGCTCAGGGAACTCCATGTAAGACCAGGTTCTTCCCACTATTCTGTTTTAGTCTGATAGGGCTACCATATCAAATTGCCACAGCCTGGGTGGCCTACAGTGACAGAAAGTGATTCTTCTCCCAGTGTGGGAAGAATCTTTCCTTGCTTCATCCTGGTTTCTGGTGGCTTCCAGCATTCCTTAGCATTCCTTGGCTTGTAGGTGCATCACCCCAGTCTCTGTCTCTCTGTGTGTTGCCATGTGTCCTCTCATATTCCTATAAGGACACCAAGATTTAGGTTCCACCCTAGTCTAGGATGACCTCACCTTAACTAATTACATTGCAAGTATCTTATTTCCATATGAGATCACATTCTGAGGTTTGGGTGGACATGACCTTTGGGAGATGCTGTTCAACCAGGGCATGTCCCTTCTTGTCAGGTCCTGGCAGGGGCATGGAAAGCCCTGACAGAGATGGGTCAGAGGGGCTGGCACTTTGGCATCTTTAGGACCAGGGGTGGGGAACCTGCAGCCTTTAGGCCGCATGAGACATTCTAGGTCCTTAAGTACAGCCTTTTGGTTGAATCCGAATTTTATAGAACAAATCCTATTTTTTCTTTTTTTTTTTTTGAGACAGAGCCTCAAGCTGTCACCCTGGATAGAGTGCTGTGGCATCACAGCTCACAGTAACCTCCAATTCCTGGGTTCAAACAAGTCTCTTGCCTCCGCCTCCCAAGTGGCTGGGACTACAGGCGCCCGCAACAATGCCTGGCCATTTTTGGTTGTAGCCGTCATTGTTGTTTGGCAGGTCCGGGCTGGATTCGAACCAGCCAGCTTAGATGTACGTGGCTGGCACCTTAGCCTGTTGAGCCACAGGTGCTGAGCCTTTTCTCCTTTTTTGAGACAGTCTCACTCTGTGCCCTGGATAGAGTGCTGTGATGTCATAACTCACAGTAACCTCAAACTCTAGGGCCCACGTGACTTTCTTGCCTCAGCCACCTGAGTAGCTAGAACTATAGATGCTCACCACAACACCCAGGAGTTTTTCTATCTTTAGTAGAGAAGGGGTCTTGCTCTTGCTCAGGCTGTTCTTTTTATTTATTTATTTATTTATTTATTTATTTATTTATTTATTTATTTTTTAAAACAGAGTCTCACTATTTTGCCCTAGGTAGAGTGCTGTGGCATCATAGCTCACAGCAACCTCAAACTCTTGGGCTTAAGTGATTCTTTTGCCTCAGCCTCCCAAGTAGCTGGGAATACAGATACCTGCTATAATGCCTGGCTGTTTTTTGGTTGCAGGTGTGATTGTTGCTTAGCTGGCTGGGGTAGGTTTGAACCCGTCAGCCTCAGTGTATGTGGCTGGCACCTTAACCACTGTGCTACGGGTGCTGAGCCACTCAGGCTGTTCTTAAACTCTGAGCTCAGGCCATCCATCTGCCTCAGCCTCCCAGAATGCTGAGATTACAGGCATGAGCCACTGTTCTGAGCCATGCTGAGAACAAATCCTTTCTTTTGATTAATACATTTTTGTCTTTTATATTTTTATTTTAATTTTAAAATGAACATATTTAAGATACCAAAGAATAAAATAAAATTCAATAAAATAATCCTCCTAGATTGACTGGTACAATTAGAGCATTAGTAAGCCATAACAGCTGCTATGCTCATGATTTAGTTCTAACTTCTCCCATCTTATTGGCACCAGTACCACATGAGGCTGGTTGGCGAGAGTTTATAGGGGTGGATACCAGGCTGTTACCAGCTTTTGACAACAGTGCACTGTGTTTCTGTTTGAAGCGGAATTTGTGAATAGTTCCACAGCTC
The DNA here is from genome assembly GCA_963573935.1 of Arctocebus calabarensis. Taxonomy (NCBI): domain Eukaryota; kingdom Metazoa; phylum Chordata; class Mammalia; order Primates; family Lorisidae; genus Arctocebus; species Arctocebus calabarensis. The sequence continues at coordinate 9,520 of CAUYON010118476.1, forward strand.
TATGGAATTAGAAAAAAGTCTGACTGCTTAACAGTCCATTATATCAAAGAAGACCACGGGAATGCTGAAGGAAGAAAACAGATTTTTAAATGAGGACTGGAAATTGTAATACTATCTCCTTTTTGCTATGGATAAGATGATTTGCTTGCTTTGTGATTCTGCAATATCAACATTAAAGAAATTCAATGCTCATCAGCATTATAACACTCATAAAGACTGCAAATATTTTAAATTAGAGGGAGAAGTATGAAAGGTTGTATTGTAGAAATTAAAAGATGGAAAGAAAAGCAAAGATATTTCTTTCAGGGAACAATAAGACCTGGAAATAAGGCCACTGGCAATTTTTATAAAGTAGTTGTAGGGAAACCTGGGAAGCCATTCAGTGATGTACAGATCGTGAAAGAATGAAGTTGTAGGATGCTTACGCTCTGATAACATTTCAAGGTACAAGCAACTGCCTCTTTCAAGAGGAACCAGAACTAATTGGCATCATGAATTAGCCTTCAATTTAACAGAACAACTTTATTTAATACTTAAGAAGGAAAATATATGTTATTCAATCTCTTTGGATGAATCAACTAATACTTCTGTATTGGTGCAGGTTTTGTACTTCATTTGGGTCATCGAAAAAGACTGTTTGCTACAAAGTGTCAGTCTTCCTGGGGGCCCTTGCAAATAGAACATGAGGAATATCTGTCTTTCATAACTTTCAAGATAAATGCCATGAAGTTGGATTGAATTTGGTAAACTTAGTAAGTGTATGGACAGACAGTGCACCTTCCATCCTAGAAAAACATGAAGGATTTATTGCACAGATACGGAAAGTATTACCAGATCCAGATGCTCTCATTTCTTTTCCTCCCATCTTGTGTCAGCAAAATATCTGTGCTAAAGCTACTATTTTAAGTGACACTTTGCAACAAGTTATAAGTATTATTTACTATATTTGTGTAAATGCAACACATCATCAGTTTTGTAACATGCTAAAGTTGAGCAATGAAGTATTTATTCAGTGTGGATTTGCCTGATCATTCTATCCTGGGGACAGGTAAGGTGGCTAAAATTTTATCTCTGCCAGAACAGATAGCTACATTTTATGGAGAACAGACTCAGCCATGTGAATTATTGAAAGAAGATTTCCATAGGAATGCAGCATTTCTCCATGCTATCATGTCAAATGAAAATGACTTGAATATTTATTTGCAAGATAAAACTAAGTCTATATGTGATATATGGCAAAAACTCTAAGCATTTTGTTAAAAAAAAAAAGCTATCTTTTTTAAAAATACTTCTTCAAAAGGAAATTTTGAATGAACATTTTTTCTAATTAGCAAAGTTCTTTGATGAACAGGATGATATATGCAAATCATTTGAAGAATAAACAGCTGTTATAGACCCATTAATTAGGGAATACAATGCAAAGGTTCACTGACTTCAAGAGTCATGACATCAGCTCAAATTAGCATTTCATCCTCTGCTAGTTGATACCACCAAGGCAACTAAAGAACTACAGATGGAATTGACCGAGCTCTCAGTAGATGACATTTCAAAATCATTGTTTGATGCTCAGAAAGATCCAATTGACACATGGAAAAATGCAATAGAATACTCAAAAGATGCTTTCTTGCTTTTCAACCACTTATTGCTGCAAATCTACATTCTCCTGCCTAACCCCAATTAAGGTGCGCTTAAGATCATAAATGATTGATACATAAATGGATCATAAATGATCCATTTAGAGCAGGGTTCCTCAAACTTTTTAAACAGGGGGCCAGTTCAGTGTCCCTTATACTGTTGGTGGGCTGGACTATAGTTAAAAAAAAAAAAAAACTGGCTTGGCGCCTGTGGCTCAGCGGGCTAAGGCACCAGCCACGTACATCTGAGCTCACCGGTTCGAATCCAGCCCGGGCCCGCCAAACAACAATGACGGCTGCAACCAAAAAATGGCCGGGCGTTGTGGCGGGCGCCTGTGGTCCTAGCTACTTGGGAGGCAGAGGCAAGAGACTCGCTTGAGCCCAGGAATTGGAGGTTGCTGTGAACTGTGATGCCACAGCACTCTATCCAGGGTGACAGCTTAAGGAGCCTCTGTCTCAAAAAAAAAAAAAAAAAAGTGTCTCTCTTTGTTATATAGGCTGGAATAGAGTGGCAAACTCATAGTTCACTGTAGCTTCAACCTCCTGTGCTCAAGCAATCCTGCCTCAGTTTCTGAAGTAGCTGGGATGACAGTGTGCCACCAAATTCAGCTAATTAAAAAAATGTTTTGCTCTTTTCTCTCTCTGCCCCTCTCTCCTCCATATCTCTCCACTTACTTTCCCTCTCTCTCTCCCTCTCCCCTACTCCTTAATGCTGCTCTGCAGCATCCCTCGCCAATAAAGAACTTTCGTACAAAAAAAAAAGAATTTTATTGTAGAAACAGAGTGTCTCTATGTTGGCTAGGCTGGCCTCCAACTCCTGGCCTCAAGCAATCCTCTCACCCCAGCCTCCCAAAGTGCTGGGATAGGCATGAACCATTAGGCTCACCAGATAAGTCTCCTAATAGTAAATTAACCTTGGAGTCCTAAGATAACTGTGTTTGGTCTTAATGGATTATTTAATATACTGTACTCAATTTGCTAATATTTTATATTTTATTGTTTCCAAATGTGTACATATTAACAGCCTAAGCTTTTCTTTTCTTTTTTTTTTTTTGAGAGTGTCTCAAGGTTTTGGTCTTGGTAGTGTCCTTGCGTCATAGATCACAGTAACCTCCAACTCTTGGGCTCAAGTGTTCCTTTTGCCTCAGTTTTTCCATTATTGTTATTATTATTATTTGAGACAGTCTCACTATGTCGCCCTTGGTAGAGTGCCATGGCATTACAGCTCACAGCAACCTCAAAGTCTTGGGCTTAAGCTATTCTCTTGCCTCAGCCTCCCAAGTAGCTGGGATTACAGGTGCCCATCACAAGGCCTGGCTATTATTTTTGTTGTAGTTGTCGTTGTTGTTTAGCAGGCCCCAGGCTAGGTTTGAACCTGCCAGCCCCGGTGTATGTGGCTAGCGCCCTAACCGCTGAGCATGGTTGCCGAGACAGCTTTTCTTTTCTTATGGTCTCCTTGCCTCAAACCTTACTGGCTTTTGCCTATAAACATACAACTTGATTCTAATCCACAGTTCCTAAAGGACAAGGACTCTGGACCTTGTTCTTGGCAGGAAGCATGTCAAAATTGCCCTTCTTTATTGCCAGTCCCTGCTTGGAGGGAGGTGTATGAACACACTTCAGTGATCTGAATTATGTTTTTTATAATCTTCTTCCGCCCTCATTTTAGATTCTCAGGCCAACAGGGTTTGATGATTTTTCTGAGTTGTTGTCCAGAATTGACAATTTCTGGAAGAGGAGCAGAGATTCTGAGCGAGAGCCCCTGGGTGGACTTTCTGACACCAAAACTCAACATCTGTCACCAAAATGCCACAATGCACGAGGAGCCTCGATAATTTCTACATAACCTGTCCCAAAGCACACAGCCGCTTCTGAAAAGCTCATATTCTCCATTATTCAAAGAGACAGATTTGAGGCCGATTCTGCTGTCCTGAAAAAAAAAAAAAATACGAAAAGAAAATTGTTTTAATCCCTTGGCACTCGTCCTTGCCTCCTAAGGGATCTTTGCGTGCCGAGCAGCTAGAACCCCCCTTCTCCGTGCAGCGTCTCTAAATACCGCGCAGGCGCCTCTGGCCTGGGGAGGCGATGGCGGCCGAGCAGGCAATTTCCTCACCAGGCCAGAGCGGGGGAGTCTCGCAGTGCAGAGAACTCTCGGAGGCGAGGGTAAGAGGAAGAGCGGGAAACGAGCTGGACGAGGAAACTCTGTTCTCTCTGTGCACTTCTGACTATGAGTGTTCTCACAATGGGTTAGGTCAGGCCCCTCCGAGCCCGAAGCCCCAGGCCCGATGGCCGCGACCTCACCGACATGGCAGCCGGCGCGTGAGTGAGGAAGGAGAAAACGGTGGCACCGCTGACGCACTTCCGCTTCCGCTGGCTTGAGCGCTTTCAGTTTTTGTTACCGTGACTAGGATGGAATCCTTTTTGGAGCCGCGGTCTGGACTGTGGGCCGGGGGTCCGGCGCCCGGACAGTTTTACCGCATCCGGTGCATTCCCAGTCCCTCCATGGACCCGGCATCGGCGCTCCACGGGGGTCCGATTACGCGGACGCTGTGAGCCTGCGGGGAGTGCGGGGCCGCTCGGCCGGGGCTTGGGAAGGGCGGGAGGGCGAGGCGGGGCCCGGGGGCGCGCAGTAATGGGAAGGAGCTATGGAAAATCAGAAGGGGGCCCAGGAGGCGGAGTGAGGGCGCCTCCCGGCTTCCTTTGGCCCCAGGAACCCCATGGTGACCGGGACCTCGGTCCTCGGCGTCAAGTTCGAGGGCGGAGTGGTGATCGCCGCAGACATGCTGGGCTCCTACGGCTCCTTGGCTCGTTTCCGCAACATCTCTCGGATTATGAAAGTCAACGACAGTACCATGCTGGGAGCTTCTGGAGACTACGCTGATTTCCAGTATTTGAAGCAAGTGCTCGGCCAGATGGTGTAAGTCATCCGGAGAATGGGGAGTACTGCCCAAGCGGGGAGGGGATCCCTTCTTTTTTATTCCCTTAGAGGAGATGAGGATACTTGTAGCAGCGGAGGACCAGGAGAATTGTTGAGGGTGGAAGATAAGAGAATTGTGTTAATACATGTTTTTTGGCATTAGGGGGTGTAAAATTGAAATGATTACGGTATTCCTTTGGGGGAATGAGTGGCTATTCCAACTTACATGCTCTCCTTTTTCTCACAACCAATTCCTTTTAAGAATTGATGAGGAGCTGTTGGGAGATGGACACAGCTACAGTCCTAAAGCTATTCATTCATGGCTGACCAGGGCCATGTACAGCCGCCGCTCAAAGATGAACCCTCTGTGGAACACCATGGTCATTGGAGGCTATGCTGATGGAGAGAGGTTGAGTACAAATAACTTAGTTTCTTGTGTAGTAAGTGCCTGTGGAGTGTCTCTTCTCCCCCCAAGTGAATCCCACTAACTCAGACCCATGGTCCTATTCTTCAGCTAAGAAACCTAAAGTGAAATGAGTTCTTTGATCCATTGTATCCTGTTAGCTTCCTCGGTTATGTGGATATGCTTGGCGTAGCCTATGAAGCCCCTTCACTGGCCACTGGTTATGGTGCATACTTGGCTCAGGTAAGTGCTTGAGGCTAGAGACAAGTGAGAGGGGAGATAAGGAATGGGTTTAGTGGTTGCTTGTTGACCCCTTGGAATTCTGACATGAGGGACAGACTGGCATGCCTATAGCTGGGAATGTGGTTTTCTTTGTGGAGTCTGGAGGAGTGTTGACATTTGGATACCAGTGATAAGGGGGCATGTGCAAAGTGTGAACACTACAACTGCCCCTTCGGTGTGTGGCAGCTCAGTGAGTCGCGTTCATCCTGGTGAGGCAGCAGGTAGAAGGCCAGTTTTCACTCATCTGTGCTTCTTCATTACATCATAGATTAGAGATAACTAGCCTGTTATTTAGCCCCTGATACCTCCCATGGTTTTTTCCTCTCTCTCTAGCCTCTGCTTCGAGAAGTTCTGGAGAAGCAGCCAGTGCTGAGCCAGACCGAGGCTCGAGAGCTAGTAGAACGCTGCATGCGAGTGCTGTACTATCGAGACGCCCGTTCTTACAACCGGGTGAGGCGTGTGAAGAATAAAAATGCCAGGAACCCTAATTTGCAGGCTCTGGAGAGTTGGGTCCAAAGAGACCCAGTGGGTCTGTTTGCTTTAAGGAACAGATTGCTTCTTTTCTGTTTCCTATATTCTGATTGGGGAAAACCTCATGGACATAATCATTGAAAGCTCTGCTTTCTTTCAGTTTCAAATTGCTACTGTAACCGAAAAAGGAGTTGAAATAGAAGGACCACTGTCTGCAGAGACCAACTGGGATATTGCCCACATGATCAGGTGATTGAAATTAAAGTTACAGTAAGAGGAAATAGGTGATAGAAGAGTCGGGAGGTTCTTTGGCTTGCACTAAGCTGGGCTTTTCTGGTAGGCTTAACCAGGAAAATTCTCTGTGTAGAGGTGGTTTGGGTTGGAGAATAGACCTGTTTTTAGGAATTGATTCCTTTATGCTTCCCAAATTTATTTCTTCTTCTTTTTTAGTGGCTTTGAATGAAATGCAGATGCAGTCTTCAGAACTGAAGTTAAAACTCCTTTACCTTTGAACCAGCCAAGTTCAAAGTTAAATCTTTTGTATATTAAATAAATCCTTCAGAATGCTTGCTGAGTGGTTTTATTCTGACTGGGACACACCAAGAGCAAAACCGCCATGTGCCCTCTACCTTCCTAGTGAGACAACTTTTAGGCTCTTTTTCTCCTAAGCAAACAGAGAAAGAATTCTCTGCGTGACAATACAGAAGACCTACTAGTGTCTTCATTTGGGGCACCCCTGAAGTCAGCTTCATGTAGAAGTGAGATTTAAATCTCAAGCAACACTTTTTTGGAACTTTTTTTTTGACACAGAATCTCACTGTGGTACCCTCCGTAGAGTGCTGTAGCATCACAGCTCACAGCAACTTCAAATTCTTAGGCTCTTAACTCAGCCTCACAACACCCAGCTAGTTTTTCTATTTTTAGTAGACACAGGTTATTCCAACTTACATGCTCTCCTTTTTCTATTTTTAGTAGTAGGGTCTTGCTCTTGCTCAGGCTGGTCTTGAACTCCTGGGTTCAAGTAATGGCCTCTGGAGGCCACCTCAGCCTCCCAGAGAGCTATAGTTACAGGTGTGAACCACCATACCTACTCATCATTTGGGACTTTCTAATGATTGCACAATACTTGTAAGTTTTCTGACAAAAAACATTTAAATATTTAGGCTTGGTACAGTGGCTTACGCCTATATTGCTAGTACTTGGAGAGCCAAGAGTTCAAGATTCTGTCTTTTCAAAAAAAAAAATTCCAAGCGTTGCTTTGAATTAAGTCATTTGGGACATCAGCCATCCCTGGAGTGGTTCTAAACCTGAATTTTTAAAATTAATGCCTTGGCTGTCACCATAGCCTTTCCAAACCTCTTTTTGAGAAATTGGTACAGGCAGCAAACCGTTACAGAACTGAGGGAGAAATCAAACCATCTTTCCATTCCTATTGTCCATGATTGTGACCACCTTGTAAATTTAAGCAAAAGAAAACCAGGAGCTTTCAATTTGAAACATCGACACAGTCTCAACACAAAAGGTAGTCAATAAATACATGTTTATTGATTAAACTGAATTATAAAAAACAAAAGAAAAAAAACTTCCTTCTATTACTAAGCCATGCAGGCAGAGTCCACAAAGACAACTTCCTGGCCAAACCCAGCTGATGCCCTGGGTTGGTATTAATGACCTTAAAAGAAAAAATCACCCATCAGAAAGTCCAATAGTGTGTAGAGATCAGGAACCCAGCTAGCTGTGCTAGGGCTGTGGCTGCTGCAAAGATCACCAGAGAGTAGGATTAGGTTGTCTAGACAGGAGTGACCAATCATATAGTTCTTGAACTTTCTCAAAGGCAAAAGAGTTTTGAAAGTTCATAGTCTGTAAATAAAATGGCATCAGGCAAAAATCTGAGAAGAGAAGATGAGAGATGGATCCTTCGCTTTCAGACGCCATGGGTTCATAAGGCTGGCCAAGCTGTTTCTGGGAGGGGGTCGCTCCAGTTCACTATATTATAGTGTGCTGAGGGTTAAAAAAAAAATGGGTTGTGTGGGAAGAAAACGTTGGTAACAAATGTCACACCTGTATCACCAGGCCCTTCACATCTTTAACATTTCCCAGTCTGTGAAAGCCCCCTAAACAGCTAGGAAAAAAAAAAGTTTATAAATCCATTTCCCCTCATTTTATTAAATGTTCCACTTATGTACATTTTTTAAGATGAACCATTTACAAGCTTGTGCAGGCTGCCTCCTCGGCTCACAGGACATAAACGTTGCCAAAGTCACAGGATGGACAAAAGAGTGGTGTAGCTGTGAGAAAAGAGGACTTGGTTTTTTGCTCTTTTTCTTTGTATGGTACATTTTGGTTTATAACCATGAGTACATACAATTAAAAAAAAATTCCTCATGTAAATTGTAGGAAAAAATTTCCTTTCCTTGAAGCTGGCAGTGAAAAACAGATTCTTATCTTCATGCACATCCTTGTGCATTTCTTCGGGTCAAGATTCTTCTGTAAGCATTAAGAGAAACGGGGCAGTCACAGGATAAGCTGGATTCAAAGTGTTCTATCTTTTTTAACACTTAACTTTTTGCACAATCAGCTCCTGGCTGTTGGACCTGCAATCTCTTAAAGGCATGCTCTCCTCTTAACAGGGTGAAGTTCAGTAAAGCAGGGACTACCTCGGGGGGTTTGCGGGATGAAGACTCAAATTGGGAATAGCTTCCACCCTAATGTTCTGACCCTCAGTACCTCTGGCCTGCTACTGATGGACGGTGTGAGAATGCAGAAAGGGGCCAAGGATCGCAAGTGCAACAAACCTTGTTTTTGTTATGTTTTTGTTGGAGTGAGGGTGATAAGGAAAAGACAAATCTATTCATCATCTGGATGATTAAAGGTGGTTTCATGCATTTTTAAAGCCACAATTTTATATCTAAAGTTGCCGTGGAAAACAACATCTCTGGAGAGGGAAGGAAAGAAAAGGAGAAGAGAGTTCAGTGGGATTTTTTTTTTTTTTCCATTTTCATTTTTATATAAAAATGTTAAGACCACAATGAAAAAAGTTTTTTATCCACATATATATAAGTAACCAGTTTGTGAGCTACATATTTTTGTCTTTCCCATCTTCAGAAATGTTCTCACATTGACAATAGTTATATAGCATCATGCCCAAAGACATTAGCCACACAGTAAAACAAATAAAAAACCCAGAAGTACTATGATACAATTGAGGTAAACGGGGAAACAAAAAAAGTTAACATTTGCCCACAAATAATGTTTTTTTCTTGATTTTGTCAGAAAAATACCAAACACAGTGATTTAAATTAAAAAAAAAAAATGTCACAAAAACCTGTTCTTAGCAGAAGTGAATGACCAATGGGCCAGCTCCTGGGCTCAGACGTGATCACTATTGGTTTTCTAATAATCCACAAATCCACAGGGAAGTATAAGTCATTGGGGGGGCGTGGTGGCGTAAAATTAAGAAATATAAACCAAATGCCCCACCTGGTAATACCCCCTTTTCCCTAAATCCCTCTACCCTCCCTCAAGCCTTCCCACCCCCGCTACACACCCTCTCCTGACCCCAACACTCAAATCTCCATCAGATCTAGGTCGGCTTCTTCAAAGCCATAGAAAGACTCCGTCTCACTTTCACCCTCAAAGAGCTGGTGAAGGCTTTCAGGCTCAACTGTCTCTTCAGGAGATGACCTGGGCCGAGGAGTGGAGGCTGAGGGCTCCTCAGACTGTTCGCCACTCAGCTTCAGCTGCTCCTCCAGGGAGGCAATCAGCTCCTCCTGCATGTCAGCATTTCTTGTGGGTGAGTTAATGTTGCCGTCAGGGCCAGGCAGAACACTAGCCACCAGGAAGGACCGCTGAACTAGCTCTGGACAGTCCCCGATGACACCCAGCACCTCGCCTAGCCAGACCAGCACCAGCTGGAGAAGAACATCAGAGTCACACACAGTGTCTGCCATTTCCCGAGCCTGCTCCTTCCACTTTTTGTGCAGGAAGTTCTTCACAGTTCGTTTGATGCACACGTCTAATGGCTGGATTTTGGAGCTACAGCCTGCTGGGACTACTGCGGGCAAAGTGCTAGAGGCACTGAGCATAGCCAGTACCTCTTCTGACAAGTGGGTGCGGTGGCAGTCCATCACTAGCATGCCTTTGCTACGTTGGCAAGCTGTGTGCTTCTGCCACACACGGGTTGACCACAGCTCCATGATCTCGTCGTCGCTGTAGCCACTCTCCTTTGCCTCCAGCAATATGGAGTCCGGCACATTAGCAGGCAGATCCATTTGTCCTCGGTAGAAAACCAGGGTAGGAAGGACGGTGCCATCTGCCAGAATGGCCAGCACTACATCGCACCAAGGTTCCCCCGTGCCCACTGTCTGCAGGGCATTCTCTTTTCGGTCATCACTGCTCAGCACCTCTGTGTCCAGGAACAAGGATATCTCATCAACAGCCACAATCATGGACAAGGGTAAGTCCTGGTTGTGAATCTGCCTCTGTACAAATTCAATGAAGAGTCCTGCATTCTCTGCCACATCCTTTGGCAGGGTGTGGGCCACTGCTCGCCGAGCATGGGGGGTCAGGTGGTGCCGCAGCATGAAACGCACAGCCCACTCATAGGAGATCTTAAACCCCCCCTCCAAAGAACGACCTATTTTGGTGGCCTTCTGGAACAAGGTCTCCTCATTTACAGGTAGCTGCTGCTCTCGCTGGGTTAGCACCCACTCAGCCAGTTTCTCTTCTGCCTCAAAGCTCAGGTATTTGCCCTCTAGATTCTCCCCCTGGGAGGCCTGGAAGCGTCGAAGCCAACGCCGGATACGTCGCTGGGGGTTTCGGAAGTGTTCAGCTGCCTGTTCTGTGTTGCAGCACAGAGCAAACAGTACTACTCGAAGCTTCTTCACAGACAGCTGTTCCTTCTTGCTAACCCCACCACTACCACTGAGACCTGCTGCTGGCTCAGGTTCCTGGGTAACTGGGCTCCCTTCATCCTGATCATCAACATTCAGACATTCAGCCCCCTCTGTAGGGGGTGGGAGGGCTAAAGGTTGTGGGTGAGTGGGGGTTGGTGGTGGGGTTGCAGTTGAGGCTGGTGAAGGGAGTGCCTGGGCCACAAGAGTTGGTGGCTCTTCGGGCTCAGCTGTGGTGGGCCCTGCAGATTTCACAGTGGCAGCTTTGTTAGGGGGAAAGGATGGAGTAGAGTACATATTCTTCAAGTTCCGGTCATGCATTCGGTCACGAGCCTGTCCATGCCTAAAGGGGTTGGGGGTGGAGCAGAGAGGGAAGGAAAGCTCAGGTAAACTAGGATACTGAAAGAATACAATAGTAATAATAACAACAAAGAGCAAACACACTGTAAAATGGAAATTAGACCATGAAGTGAGAATTTTTGTTACCTTGAGTGAGATATCCAGGTGAGTCCTATGGAAAACAGAACAATAAAAAAATGTCAACTCAGGGAAGAAACATGCCCTTCAAAGACAGTGTCCTGGAATTGACTCTTCACAGTGATCTGCCCTCCCAGTCTTATAGAAACTTCAGGTTAGGAAGTTTCTAGTTTGCTACAGTGAATGAATGGGTGAGGCCACACAGGGGTGCTCCTGACTCATATAGTAGGCCCTCTATCTTTCCCCCCCTTGCTTAACTAACTCCCAGCTCGCCTACTCACCCTGTGGCAGGACGCTGCTAGATCTGTGGGAGGGATTGAATACCAAATGCTTGGCCATGGCATCTCCCACAGAGGTAACAAAGGTACATGAAGTGCAGGCCAGCTTGGTTCCACTAAGAAAGAAAATCGGAGTACATGTGAGACAAATACAGCAGTGACATTTCAGAGAGTTAAGCTTTGAGGCTTACCAGAAAAGTACCTCTTCTTTCTCCAATTAATTCACATAACCACTCCCCCTCAAATAATTGCAAGGATTTAATGTAAAACCTTGAAAAATTAAGAGACTAGCAATGAATTTTTTCTTACCTCACAGAATTTTTAAACAACGCCAAATACTTGGGGCTCTTCCGTGGAACATGATTGCTGAGAAAGACAAGGGAAGTGGTATGAGTGGCTAGAGGTCAATGACAATGACCTGGTAAGAGAAATGCCTCTTCAATGCATCCTAATCTCAACCCAAGCCACTTTCCCTATCACTATGCTGCTTAAACCTTAATATGAATCACCTAAAGATCTATTAAAGTTCAGTTCTGATTCAGGAAGTCTAGGGTGGGGCTGTAAGTCTACATTTCTAACAAGCTCTCATCTAATGCTGGTCTTCGAGCAGCAAGGTCCTTCAAAATTAGAGCCCAGGCTATCAAAATCAAATGAACAGGAATTGGGCCTCTTACCCTGCTAGGAGAAATGGACAAACAGCTCTGAGAATTAAAGAGGAAACATACTATAAGCCTACAGGGAGGAAATGAAATGAGTTCTTGAGCATCTAAACTTACTAGGAGAAAGATTAGTTTCATCACAACTCACTTGATCATGTGGTTGGCATAGGCTCGAGAGCAGCAGGTGCTATAGCGACACAAAGAGCAATGCACGTAGGTAGGGAAGTGATTAGGAAAGTCTGGGATCTCAAAGCTGCACTCCAGACATGTCTGCTGGCCCATGACACTCCTGTCAAAAAAGAAAAAGAAATTCTCATTACTGTTTCAGGGGTCCCCAAATTGTAGGATTTTAGACAATAGATCCTGCTAAAAGACTACCAGATGGCACTGGCTATTAGAAATAATCCTGCTCCCCACTAGCCCCCGCCCGCCCAGCACTTAGGAGAAGGCGCTGACATTTTCCTAACAGCTCTCTTCTGGATGTTGCGTTGGACAGGGGGATAAAGGAAGACAGGCAGAGGGTCTGCTGAGGAGGTCAGTGGTGCTGCTTCCTGCGAGGCACTGGGAGGTGTATCACTGGAGGACACAGGAACAGTTCGTGGTTGCCCTCGGGAAGCCCGGATTGTCACCTGAGTGTTGATAGAAGGAACAGTTAGCCATTACTCACAATAAACCTCAGAACACTAAAAATTCCCATTTGTCCTCTCCCTGGGTCTATAAAAGAAACTCTGGCAAACTTTATTTACCTTAGTGCCTGGTTTCAAGCCTTCTAGCTGCTTGGGTTTACGGAAGGTCTTATGGTGCTGAAGCTTGTGTTCAATTTTATCCTTGGCAAAGAGAAACTGTAGCCGGCATTTGTTGCAGTGATAAACATTTCTCTTCTGAAGGAAGCAAAAAACAAAAACAAAAACAAAAAACAACAAAGAAAACAAAGAGACAAAATCCCTTAAAAGTTCTCAATGAATTTTTTTAAGGAGATGGTACATTAATGTCAACTATTATCATTTTCCCCACCCTTCTGTTGCTAACAGTAAGAAAAAAACCACAACACAACCACAAACCCATCACTGAGAATCGTCATTTCCCATGGCCCCAAATTACAGTGAATTCCAGGCCAAGGTAACTATGTCCTCAACTGACTTGCTTTAACAATTTGGATGAGTGACCTAAGCTTTTCTTGCTCCTGCTCTATCTTCACACACTGCAGACTGTGCTACCTACTCCTAGACATTTGTTCTTTCTTTTTTTAAAAGACAATATGCATGGTAAAAAAAAAAAAATTCTTAGTTTTCATTCTGCACTCTTTTATGTAATTGTGCCTGCAACTCTGAAACAGTCCCTTTCCACAGAAACAACTTGTTGCCAGTTTCCTGAGCATCCTTGCATGGATAGTCTACTATACATATGATGTGTAATTATATAAAAAACATTCATTATCTAATCATTACCTTCCTGTTTTCCTTTTTAACATAAACAACAACACTTGCCCATAGTGTGCTGTTGTTTGACTTACTGCATCAATATAAACAGAGGTGTCTCCTTGTGAGATCATTTTGGGAATTCAGTCTGCCATGTACTACAGCACCCATTTCTGATTTTCTGTAGCAGGACAGCAAAGCTCTATAACTTGAGGCTAAGGGGCAATTTTCACATTCCTGTTCAGAAACACATTTATGGTGGATTGCCAACAGTCTCTATTGGGTAAAGGAGAGGAAAGTGTAAGGGGCGTGTGTGTCCACGTGTGCGCGCTCAGTTTGCTCTCCATTTGGTATCCTCACTTACACACCTCCACTCTCATCCAAAGCATCTCTTGCTGGAGCATTTTAAAACAACATATCTATATCTAGATATCTGTATGTATAAATAAATTACAATAGGCCAGGTGTGGTGGCTCATGCCTGTAATCCTAGCACTCTGGGAAGCCAAGGCAGGTGGATTGCCCGAGTTCACAGGTTCCAGATCAGCCTGAGGAAGAGAAAGACTCATGTCTAAAAATAGCTGGGTGTTGTAGCTGGAGCCTATAGTCCCAGCTACTTGGGAGGTTGAAGCAAAGAGAACTGCTTGAGCCCAGGAGTTTGAGGTTGCTGTTAGCTGTAATGCCAGGGCACTCTACTGAGGGCAACAGTGAGACTCTGTCTCAAAAGAATAAATAAATAGGGTAGCGCTTGTAGCTCAAAGGAGTAGGGCACTGGCCCCACATGCCAGAGGTAGTGGGTTCAAACCCAGCCCCAGCCAAAAACAGCAAAATAAATAAATAGATAAATAATAAAATAAAATGCAACAAAAGCAACCCAAGTTATCCTTTGCTATTTCTCCCCCTGATTGTATCTCTCCTTGGGTCCCCTCCTTTATCAGCACACTTCTTAACCTTTTGCAAGTGACACCTATGGGCACATTTCTCTTCTGAGCACTCTGTAATCAAAGGGTTAAAATAAGTTGTCTCCATTTTCTCGCCTCTCATGCATTTGTTCCACTGGTATTTGACTTCTAGCCTACTAAACATCAAAATGGCTCCTTCAATGCTGCTAGATTAAGATTTGCCTCTAAGTTTCTATCTTGCTTGACACCTTCCTGTGAATATATCACATTTTGATCACATCCTTATTTTCAAAACAGTTTCTTCTCCTCAGCTTCCCTGATGCCAAGACTATTCTGGCCTTTCCTTCTAGGATCACAGTGCTGGTTTTAAGGATTAAAAACTACATCCAGGGTGGCGCCTGTGGCTCATTGAGTAGGGTGCCAGCCCCATATACTGAAGGTGACGAGTTCAAACCCAGCCGAATTGCAAAAACAGAAAAACAGCCAGGTGTTGTGGTGGGCACCTGTAGTCCCAGCTACTCGGGAGGCTGAGGCAAGAGAATCGCCTAAGCCCAGGAGTTGGAGGTTGCTGTGAGCTGTGTGATGACACGGCACTCTGCCGAGGGCGATAAAGTGAGACTCTGTCTCTACAAAAAAACAACAACAACACTACATCCAAATGGATAAAGGATCCTAAGCCTTAATCTTATTCTTGACAGGGTTGGGAGGTCTATAACTCTCGGATCATTTAAAATCTACTAGATTTATATCAAGATGATTAATAAATATCTTTTCTACAACCCAGACTTCTCTCCCAGGCTTCAGATCTGTTATCCAACAACTACATTTGATGTCTACAGATACTACTAATTCACAATATTCAAACCTGTAATATTCTCCTCCTAAAATTTACTTTCTCTGGTTTTTCCATCTCAGTAAATAGTCCCATCTTTCATCTAATTGCCTATGACTACAGACACCTGCCACAATGCCCAGCTATTTTTTTGTTGTAGTTTGGCCAGGGCTGGGTTTGAACCCAGCACCCTCAGTATATGGGGCCTGCGCCCTACTCCCTGAGCCATAGGTGCCACCCTTAGGCACTATTCTTTTTTTTTTTGTTGAGACACAGTGCCACCCTATGCCCCTGAGCAGAGTGCAGTGGGCGTGGTAACTCACTGCAACCTCTCACTTGGGCTTGTGGGCATCCCGCTGTCTCAGCCTCCAGAAGCCGCTGGGATTATAGGCGCTCGCCGCGGCACCCAACTGGGTTTTTCCATTTTTTTCATGAGTTGGGGTCTCACTCTCGCTCAGGCGAGTCTCGAACTCCTGAGCTCAAGCAATTTCTCCCTCCTCAGCCTCCCACAGTGCTGAGATTACAGGCGTGAGCCACGGCACCCGGCATTAGGCATTATTCTTTTTTTTTTTTTTTTGAGACAGAGCCTCAAGCTGTCACCCTGGATAGAGTGCTGTGGCATTACAGCTCACAGCAACCTCCAATTCCTGAAATCAAGTGAGTCTCCTGCCTCCACCTCCCAAGTAGCTGGGACTACAGGCGCCCGCCACAACACCCGGCCATTTTTTGGTTGCAGCCGTCGTCGTCGTCGTCGTCGTTTGGCGGGCCTGGGTTGGATTCGAACCCTCCAGCTCAGGTGTACGTAGCTGGCGCCTTAGCCTGTTGAGCCACAGGCACCAAGCCATTAGGCACTATTCTTAACTACTAACTACTAGTCTTGTGACCCGGTCTAATCCATCCCTAAACCTCATCGAAACTCCAATCTCTTTATTTATTTCAAAAGTCAGTAGGCAACCACTATCATCTCTCACCTAAACTACTGAAAAGCTTGTTGGCTAGTCTTCCTAACTCATGTTTATCTCCTTTAATCCTCAGTGAAGTTAGTGCAAAATCTTAACTAAAAGGCTTAATCCCCCTTTAATGACTTCCCAGTGAATTCTTTTCATGTCTTACAAGATCTGTCCTCCCCTCTTCCCTTTGTATCCTACACTCTGCATTTAACAGCTCTGGATTTCTGGAACTTTCATCCCTTTGCTCCAAATGTGCCTGGGCACATTGTCCTGTTGCATCCAGCCTGTTTTCCTATTTTCATTTGTCCTTCATCCTAAAAGTCTTACTAGGCACCAAAAATAGGTGTACGTTTACCTATATTCTACATTTCCCCCTAAACAATACTCTTCATACTTTGCTGTATTCTTTGCCTTGCTTGCCATTAAATTTCCCGCACCTAGCTTATTATAAGGAACATAAAGGAAATTCAATAGATTTCTGCAAATGCATGCATATTATTTTACCTACCAAAGTTATTTGTCTAGCTCAGCTCAGCATACATAAGTTAAAAAGGGGGGGGGGAATATGGGAATTGCTTGGTGCCTAGTACCTGGTGCCTCATGTAATGCTGTTGGAATGCATTGCCATTTTTGAAGACCTTCAGGCAATAAGGGCAGAGCAGGTGCCGGGTATCCTCATGGATCATCCGAAAATGTACATCTACCTCAGAGTAGAGTGAAGAGCGATACTGACACACCTGAGTCACACGAGAGGGAAAACAGGCTAAGAATGAAGTGGACAGCTGAGGCTTCACGAGAGGCAGCAACGACAACTGGGAAATATGGGAAATGCCCTACATGCACAGAAATCAAGTCATGTTTCTGATTTCATGGTGCAGGGCTATGTTTGTGGTAAATGTAGCTGTTACTTAAGTCTGAGAACAATCCATATTCCATAACTAAGAGGAATAAAGTTTTTTCTGTCCAGCTACAAGGATCAAGTTCAGAAGACAGACACTTCCTTAGTGCACATGCATGTTCCTTGGCTGGGTATTATACTTCTGGATATATTTCTGACTGGGTTAAGTATTATACTTTTGGATATAGACAATTATTTTAAATTGCACAAATTTTATGGACACCCTGTATTTCTGGCTGGGCTAAGTATTATACTTCAGGATATTGTCTTTTGTATTTTTCTCCTGCATGGAAAATCCTAAAGACAGGAACTATGTTTACTGTTTCTTCTATACCTCGTCAGATTTCCTAAACTCAGTGCAACCAATAGGTATTTAGCAATATTCGTTAATGGATTATTTTTATTCAGCCTAAGAGTAAATGGCTAAAACCTCCTGGAGAAAAAGGTAATACCTGGCAAACATAAGGCATCTCTCCAGGTTTATGAGTATCCTTCATATGCTGGAGAAACAGTGGCTCACTTTCAAATGCCCACTCACAGATCTTGCACTTGGCTGTAAGAAGAAAAATAATCAATAAATCTACCTGAAAATAAGATGAAAGTCCTGCTGACTTTAATTTTCTCTAACTTTAATAATTTCATTTGTGTTGCTCAGAACAAATATTGTTACCGCTCTAGCTCAGACTTATCATCAAAGCTCCATTCTGGACTTTGAACTAGCTACAAGACATTTTATTTTATTTTATTTTTTTGAGACAGAGCCTCAGCTGTCACCCCGGATAGAGTGCCATGGCATCACAGCTCACAGCAACCTCCAATTCCTGGGTTCAAGCGAGCCTCTTGCCTCCGCCTCCCAAGTAGCTGGGACTACAGGCACCCACCACAACGCCCGGCCATTTTTTGGTTGCAGCCGTCATTGTTGTTTCGCGGGCACGGGCTGGATTCAAACCTGCCAGCTCAGGTGTACGTGGCTGGCGCCTTAGCCTGTTGAGCCACAGGCACCGAGCCACTACAAGACATTTTAAATCGGATATTCTATCAACTCTAACTTAATTCTGCATCCTCTTGCTTACCATTGTTCCTGTCTTACTTCCTCTTATCTTCCTGAGATCAAAACTTACATACTAGTCTCAGACTCTAAACCCTGTATTCTGCCACCATCATTGCAAAATGCCTCTAGGAACTCTTGCTTCTCTGTTCCAATAGGCAGAAACTCAGGAAGAAGCCCATATGATTTCCTATTGCTAATCTCCTGGCTCCCAGAACCTCCTTATCTCTCCAATAACCTTATGTAGTGCTATTTTTTTTTTTTTTTGAGACAGAGCCTCAAGCTGTCACCCTGGATAGAGTGCCATGGCATCACAGCTCAAAGCAACCTCCAATTCCTGGGCTCAAGATAGTCTCTTGCTTCTGCCCCCCAAGTAGCTGGAACCACAGGCGCCCGCCACAATGCCTGGCCATTTTTTGGTTGCAGCCGTCATTGTCATTTGACAGGCCCGGGCTGGATTCGAACCCGCCAGCTCAGGTATACGTGGCTGGCGCCCTAGCCCGTTGAGCCATAGGCGCCAAGCCATGTAGTGCTATTCTTTATACACCATTGCCAAATGAATTGTTTTAAATACTGTGTGACTTCATTCCTCTGCTCATGGACAGACCATAATTATCTCCTACAAATAATTCAACAAACATTTATTAGACACCTAAGTATTAGTAAGAATTTTCCCTAAAAAGACCAACAATCATCAAAGTTCTTACCTTATTTTAAGAGTTATTTTTTAAAAATCTCAACACATTCAAAATCATTTTACTTTGAAATTGTCCATTTGTCAAGCTTGTAAGTCTGCAATTCTAAATTTTTCATAAGAATTTTAATTGCTATGTATTTCCAATTATACAGTATGGCCAAAAATAAGATAGTTATTTGTATTTATTTACATTGGAGTTAGTTTCAAGTTTTTACAAATAAGAAAACTGTAAACTCAAAGCTTTAAGCATTTATTGCACAATGTCCAATACCCCCCCAATGAATAAAGTTGGAATAATTCTTTAAAGTAAAATAAACAATATATTCTTCTTAGCAAAGTATCTCAAGAATGGAAGAAAAAGTATCCAATGTACTCAGCCCTAATATGAAGCTAATTTATAGCTTTCATATGAAGGCTAAAACCCAATTATAACACAGGAATACAGGGATAGGGGAAAGGGAGGGGAGGGGTGGGGGGAGGATGGGTGGAGGGAGGGCAATTAGTGGGAACGCACCTACGGTGCATCTTAGCAGGGTACTGGCGAAACTTATTAAAGGTAGAGTATTAATGTCTTTATATAGTGATCAAGGAAATGCCATGAAGGATATCTGTAACAGTATGATCAAAA
>CAUYON010118478.1:0-62383 GCA_963573935.1 Arctocebus calabarensis
AGTAGTTGGAGATTTTAATACTCCTTTAGCCTTGTTGGATAGATCCTATAAGAAGAAGCTAAGTAAAGAAATTTTAGATTTAAACTTAACCATTCAACATCTGAATTTAACAGACATCTACAGAACATTTCATCCTAATAAAATTGAATACACATTCTTCTCATCAGCTCATGGAACATACTCCAAAATTGATCACATCTTAGGTCAAAAGTCTAACCTCAGCAAATTTAAAAGAATAGAAATTATTCCTTGCATCTTCTTGGACCACCATGGAATAAAAGTTGAACTCAACAATAACAGGAATCTGCAAACCATACAAAAACATGGAAGCTAAATAACCTTATGCTGAAGGCTAGATGGATCAAAGATGAGATTAAGAAGGAAATTACCAGATTTTTGGAACAAAATGATAATGAAGACACGAATTATCAGAACCTCTGGGATACTGCAAAGGTATCCTAAGTGCTTAATTTATACTACTGCAAGCCTTCCTCAAGAAAACGGAAAGGGAGGAAGTTAACAACTTAATGGGACATCTCAAGCAACTGGAGAAGGAAGAACTTTCCAACCCTAAACCCAGCAGAAGAAAAGAAATAACCAAAATTAGAGCAGAATTAAATGAAATTAAAAACAAAATAATTATACAACAGATCAATAAATTAAAAAGTTGGTTTTTTGAAAAGGTCAATAAGATAGATAAACCTTTGGCTCACTTAACCAGGAAAGAAGAGTAAAATCTCTAATTGCTTCAATCAGAATGGTAACAACGAAATAACAACAGACCCCTCAGAAATCCAAAAAATCCTTAATGAATACTACAAGAAACTGTACTCTCAGAAATATGAAAATCTGAAGGAAATTGACCAATACTTGGAAGCACGCCACCTACCAAGACTTAGCCAGAGCCAAGTGGAAATGTTAAACAGGCCTATATCAAGTTCTGAAATAGCATCAACAATACAAAATCTCTCTAAAAAGAAAAGCCCGGGACTTCAGATGGCTTCACGTCCCAATTCTTCCAAACCTTTAAAGAGGAACTAGTACCTCTATTATTCAACCTCTTCCAAAATATAGAAAAAGTAGGAATACTACCCAATACATTCTATGAAGCAAACATCACCTTGATCCCTAAACCAGGGAAAGACACAACAAGAAAAGAAAATTATAGACCAATATCAGTAATGAATATTGATGCAAAAATATTCAACAAGATCCTAGCAAACAGAATCCAGCAACACATCAAACAAATTATACACCATGACCAAGTGGGCTTTATCCTAGGATCTCAAGGCTGGTTCAATATACGTAAATCTATAAATGTAATTCAGCACATAAACAAATTAAAAAATAAAGACCAGGGGAAAAGGGAGGGGTCATCTCCACAACACTCCATTTATACACAGAACTAAACAGACAAGCACAGAGTCACTATTGCAGTTAGAAGTTGGCAGCATGGGAAGGAATGGTACAGGTGAGGTGTGGGGGTATTGTTAAAAAAAATACAGGCTCCCCCAAACTGGGGTGCCAGGGGGAAACTTGGTCTGCTTCAACCCAAAAAGAATCAGATCAAAAGCAGTTTGGGAAGGCCAGAACCGTCAGGGATGGAGGGAGGAGGAAAATCCAGGGGTGGGGGGACTGTTTGGCAACTAGGGTAAAGGGATTGCCCTCCCCCTGCTGGGATCCCCCCAGCCCCTCCGGTCTGGCAGGAAGGGGGCCGCCTGCAACCCCCAGGGCAGGTCTGGGGCTGCCAGATGCTCCAGGCAGGGGGCAGTCTCAGCCACTCATGGAAGCAGGACCAGAAAGGGACCTTCGATTAAAAAAAAAAAACAAAACACAAAAATAAAAAGGCTCATTAACAGAATGTTTGTTTCAGGGTTGGGGCCCAGAAGACCTTGTGGGGGAGTATGCAAGCAGAATAAGCAGCATCTTTTTTACAGGCTCCACCCAGTGTG
Source organism: Arctocebus calabarensis (assembly GCA_963573935.1). NCBI lineage: Eukaryota > Metazoa > Chordata > Mammalia > Primates > Lorisidae > Arctocebus > Arctocebus calabarensis. The sequence goes on from CAUYON010118478.1 coordinate 1,953, forward strand.
GCCCCAGAGACTGGCTGAGACACCCACACACACACCCCACCCCCCATTGTCTGGTGCTGCAGTTGGTACGAGGTTAGATATTCAAGGGGTGGTTAAGCCAGGGGGTATGTCTACTGCTACTTGCAGGGGTTTCTGTGGTAGAAGTGGCTTATGTGTGAGCTGGTTCCTCTCCTGGAGCTTCACTGATACCCAGCTCAGTACTGCCTAGGTATGGGTTGATGGTGCAGGTACCAGGTTGCCTGTTAAGCTGCCTTCTCCACCTTCAAGTTTCTGTTTGGTCTTTCCTCTGGATAGTTGACTCTTCATTTATGAGGGCCAATTTTAGTGGCTGCTGTGAGTCAGAGGCCAAGTTGAGCCTTTGGCCTTCTGTTGATGTAGCTGGAGTCCATTCAGGGTGGGGCCAGCTAGGTGGAGCCCAGGACTTCAGACCCAGGTGTCTTGAGCCCCACCTCCCTGTGTTTAACAAGAGGGTGCTGCTAGTTCTCTGAGCCTTTTGCTGGCATTGCTATGGGCTGTCTCAAACCTGTACTTTGGGCTTTTACCTGCCCAGCCGGCAAAGGAGTCTAGCCCTTCGGTGAGGTAAATTGGTGATTAATGTAGCATTTATTCCTCCCCTAATTCACCAAACTGAAAAGAGCCTCATGGAGTTAGAGCTGGTACTTTTTGGGGGGGATTTTTTTTGTCAAAGTCTCACTATGTCACCCTTGGTAGAGTGCCACGGTGTCATAGTTCACAGCAACCTCAGACTCCTGGGCTCAAGCAGTTCTCTTGGCTCAGCCTCCCAAGTAGTTGGGATTATAGGTGTCCTCCACAACACCTGGCTTTTTTTTTTTGAGACAGCCTCAAGCTGTCACCCTGGATAGGGTGCCGTGGCATCACAGCTCACAACAACCTCTAATTCCTGGGCTCAAGCGAGTCTCTTGCCTCCGCTGCCCAAGTAGCTGGGATTACAGGTGCCCGCCACAACGCCCAGCCATTTTTTGGTTGCAGCCTTCGTCATTTGGTGGGCCCGGACTGGATTCGAACCTGCCAGCTAGGGTGTATGTGGCTGGCGCCCCAGCCTGTTGAGCCACAGGCACTGAGCCACACCTGGCTATTTTTAGAGAGGATGTCTTGATCTACCTCAGGCTGGTGTCAAGCTCCTAAGCTCAGGCGATCCACCTCCCTCAGCCTCCCAGATTACTCCTGGCTGGGATTACAGGTATTTATTTTAGAGACAGTTTATTTTTTTGAGACAGAGTCTCACTTTTGTTGCTCTGTGTGGAGTACTATGGCATCATAGCTCAACAGTAACCTCAGACTCTTGGACTAAAGCAATTCTTTTGCCTCACCCTCCCACAGGCACCTGCCACAATGCCCAGCTATTTTATTTATTTATTTTTTTTTGTCTAGCAGGCCCTGGCCGGGTTCAAACCTACCAGCCTCCGTGCATGTGGCTGGTGCCCTAAACCACTGAGCTATGGGCACCCCCACCTGCACAACACCCGGCTATTGTTTTTAGAGATGGGGGTGGTGAGTCTATCTCAGTCTGGTCCTAAACTTGTGAGCTTAGGCCATCTGCCAACCTTGGCCTCCCAGAGTACTGGGATTACGGCGTGAGCCACCATGCCTGGCCAGAGTTATTAAATACGCAGTTTCTGTATATTTTAAGGGAATGGGGCAAACCTTGTGAACTATTTCAGGGTTCCAAGTATTGTACCTTTCCCATGGTGAGTCTGCTACCACTGGAAAAAGGGCAGAGGGTACTATAAGGGGTCTCCTCTGTGTCCCCAGGACCTGATCTTCACAATTTCCTGACAGAGTGTGTTCACTGGGCCCTTAAACTGTGAGAAAAGGAAGAGCAGACCGCCTTGCTGTAAAACCAGGCTTTTTATTTGTGAAGAACAGGCTGGCTGAGCAAATGAGCTACTTCTCCAAGGCCAGAGGGGATTAGAAGCTGTTCTCAGCCTCCTGGGGCTCCACTGACCTGTGGCCAAGTGTGGTACCCATGCTGCCCTGTCTCTTCCTCTTGCAGAGCCTGGCACCTTTGTGAGGGGTGGGGCTCGTGCTTACCCTGGAAGGATACAGGTCGGGTGAGGGCAATGCTAGTGGCTGCTGTGGTAGGGAAGGAGGCATCTTGCTGGGGAGGGAGGCCTGGGAGCCCTTGTCACTGAAGGTCCCAGAGCAGGTTTGGGCTGCTCTAAGGCTCCCCCTTTAGGGCGACAAGGGTGTTCCGGAGAAGCAGGGTGCTGGTCTGTAGAGGAAAGATGGCCTTGAAATATCCTGCTCCCTAACACTGGGTGCTGTCTTTCCACCTTAGCTCAGCCCCCTCTCTCCCCACGCCCCTACCCTGCAATAACAGCTGTCATTATTGGTGCTTCCTACCAATGAGGAGATGGGAGGAGTCCTGGCCCAAGATGGTAAAATACCCTGAACTTCAGTTGGGGCTGCTCTTCTGGGTCTGGGGAAGGGAGGTGGAGAGGGTTTACCTTGGCATGTTTGAGCTCCAGCTCTGCCAACTCAATGAGGTTCTTGCGGAAAGAGGAAACACGGCGAGACTTGAAGTCCATGAGTTCTGGAGAGGAGAGGGAAGAGGAATGGTGACCCAGGCAGGGTAGGCAGCCCAGTGGCTGAGGACCATGGGCTCACCCTGCTTGGCAGAATCAGAGAGACGTTCAAAGCGTTGACAGCACAGCTGCTGGTAGCTCTCAGCAGGCCGCACCTCCCGGTTCCTGGTGCGCGCCTTGTCCAGGGCCTTGTTGGCATTCTCGTAGTCAGCCAGTGCCCGCAGCCGTCGATACAGCAGGTCCTAGGGCCAGTGGGTCAAGGGTCACTGTTACTTGTCACAGTGGCCTCCAGCCTTGGGCTCTGCTTTGGGGCAGCCTCTCACCTTGGCTGCCTGTGAGTCTCGCATGTAGTATCTCAGCATGTCTGACAGCTTCAGGTCTTCGTCAGAGGCCACCCGGCCCTCCAGCTTCTGTGTTGGAAGGGAGGGGGTGGGAAGAGAATTTGCCAGAGCAGCAGCTGAGGGGTGGGAAGCTCCTCTTTATCTAAATATCCAGCAAAGAATCACTTGGTACCCACTGTAGGTCAGGCCATGAGGTTGGGGCTTCACAGAGGAAGTGGCATCTGACCTGGATTTTGAAGGTTGAGTAGGAATTAGAGAATAAACAAAAGGCTTTGCAGGTGCACAAGCCTACTGTGTGTTCAGGGAACCTTTAGTTCAGGGGGGCAAAGCAGGAAAGGGAGTCAGTGGCTGGATTACAAGAGGCCTGAAGTGGAAGCTAAGCCCTTTGGGCTTCATGTCTTGGGTAGCTTTGGGGAGTGGCAGGCCCCTTAAAGGGCCGCAAGCAGAGAAGAGACCTGTCTAGCAGACATAGGAAGCCTGGCACACTGTAGAAAAGTTCAGGAAGTGTGCAGGTGAGCAGAACCTTGGCCACTTGGTGCAGCCTGCCACAGGCACATGGCACATCCTTTTGCCTGCTCCCCTCTCCCTTATCACATGCACACTGGATTCTAGTCTCCTCTCCACCTGTTATAAAACTAATCTGGAGCGTGAGCCCAACGTACCACTGGGCCCAAGTTGTCACTGAATGTTCCAAAACGAACCTAGAGTTTGCCACTCTCCTAGGACTCATTTCCCTCCAAAGGCCCACCAGGAAAGCCTCTGAGTGCAAAAGGCAGTACTTACCCTCAGTCGTTCAAAGAGCTCTGCCAGTTTGAGGAAGCTCCTAGGAGGCAGTGGGGGGGAGTTAGGGCTGGAGGCTTAGAAATAGCTTGAAGCCTCTGTCCTCAGCCCGTCCTTGGGGAATCTCCCACTCCCCAGCCCCAGCAAGAGCTTCTACACCTCCCACCCAGGTCCAGAGTAGACTTCTACAGTGACCCCTCATGGGCAGACACAGTATTACAGGCAGAGCATGGGAGGGTGATGGCAACAGGGAGTCCTCACGTCTTTAGTTGGTTGACTTCCTGTGTTCCCAGACTGCTCAGTGCAGCTGAGATAGGGATAAAATCGTCTGCCAGGCCTGTTGGGGAACAACTCCCCATCAGAGCCCCTAGGTTTGCAATGTCAAGCCCCACCCCTGATGTTTATGGCCATGGACGGACACCAGGGTGTTCTCTGCTCTCTTCTCTCCCCCAGGGAGTAGAGTCGCTGGGGAGAGGGGTAGGGGGATACCGGGCCCTTTGGGCCCTGCGTACACTTGTGGGAGCGCATGACACGATCAGCCCGCAGGCAGGCATCTCGGATACGGGTATGGTACTCCAGCAAGAAGGTCCTCTCATGTTCAAAGAAGTCATCCACTTCCTAAGGGAGTCAGACGTGACCCCACGTCACCAGGGGCATGGCAACATGGGCACCCAGGTGCAATCTCCATCTAACCCAGGCCAGGCTCCATCTAACCCAGTGGCTTCCCTCCCACAGCCATTCTGGGCTTCACTCCTTGCTGTGGATGCAAGGCCCTGGGTTGAGTCCAGAGAGGGGCCCAGGGGTCACCTTGAGTCCTGACATGCCAGTGATGAGGGCTTCATCCGCAGATTTCACAATATTCCTCAGAAAGCCTCCAAGGAGCTCCTTCCTGTTCTTTCCTCGGACACTCAGCTGAGGCACACAAAGGGAGGGTGTGATGCTGAGGTGGGCATTTGCACATCCCATCCCGAGTCACATGCCACTCACGGAGCTGATGGAAACAACTTAGCCTACTTGTGGCCCCTTCCCCAGCCTTGTTGCTGCCCCTACCATCATCTCAGACCCTTGCCCAGGGTGACCCCAGAACTCTGGCCCAGCTCACATCCTGTCCATATTCCAAAAAGACAAAGAAGTTGTGGTCTCGACGCAGCGTGGGGTGGGCTGCCAGACGTTGCAGAAAGACTTCATGCATCGCGACTGTCTTCTTAAAGATAGCCAGGTACTCCCTGCAGGGCCAGCAGGCAGCTCATGGGCCTTCTCAATCGTCCTGCTGACGCCCTTCCCACTCAGCAGGAAAGGAGGTGGCACTCACGCTTCTAGTTCCTGTTTCATTTTGGCAAACTCCTCACGAGTGATGGAGCTGTCCCCCTCGCCCAACTTCTGCAGCTTTTCCCGGGAAGCCTCAAAGTCTGGCCTTGGAGGGGCTGGGGGGATCTGCTCAAAGGAAGGATAGAGCTGGGAGGCCTCCTACTGTAAGGCAGTTTCATCCAAGTGCCAGCACCCTCCCTGCCCTCCCCAGCCCTCCCCTCCTCACGATGAGGCCTGCGTATTCCTCGTTTTCCACGTAGGCGTCATGTAGCCAGATGAATTCTTCATGCTGCCGCACAACTGAGAACTCGGTCTGGGCAAAGTGCGGGAGGCAGCTCTGGAAGAAGGAGGCCTGTGTGAAGTTCCCCTCCTGCCCCAAGCCTATCCCCATCAAACTTCTTGGGCACCCATTTTTGGGCCTCCTTATCCCAGATGAGGCCCAAGCTGGGGCTCACGTGTCCATGATCTCACTCAGGATGGTGGAAAGGAACAGTTAGGCCCTAGACCCTCAAGCAAAGGCAACCAGAGACTAGGCAAGATGCTTGCCCTCTAGGAGGGGCTGAAGACAAGAGCCAGGTGAGGGAACAGTACCCAAGGGCTGTGTTGTCACAAGCCTACCACCCCCAGGGGCAGCCCCCTGCAGGAAGCCTTCTGGACTGTGTCTCCTTTCCCTGTGCTGTCTTACCTTGGTTTGAACAGTGAATTTCACCTTGTCCCGCTCACTCACTGCATCAGAGATCTCCACCTGTAAGGAGCTGTCTCCCTGCAGATCCACCGACATGGAAGAAGGCTGCAGGAGAGGGGAGGTCTCTGACCTGACTGAGCTCTGCCCCTTGGCCCATCCTGGTCCACCAGTAGAGACCTCCTCAGCAGCAAGACCTCTGCAGTGCCCCAGGATCCCCAGCTAGGAATCCTGATAAGCCACTGCTCCGGAGCTTTGCAACTACCAAAACATTCTTCACCCTCCCATCCTCGGAGGCAGGCAAAATTCCCCCATTTTATAGATGTTGACCACCAGAGAGGTAAAGTAACTTGTTGAAGGGCCACATTGCTGCAAAGCAACAGGGCCAGATTTGAACCCAGTTTCTTTCTTTCTTTCTTTCTTTTTTTTTTGAGACAGAGCCTCAAGCTGTCACCCTGGGTAGGGTGCCGTGGCATCACAGCTCACAGCAAACTCCAACTCCTGGGCTCAAGCGAGTCTCCTGCCTCTGCCTCCCAAGTAGCTGGGACTACAGATGCCTGCCACAATGCCCTACCATTTTTTAGTTGCAGCCATCATTGTTGTTTGGCGGCCCAGGCTGGATTCGAACCCACCAACTCAGGTGTACATGGCTGGTGCCTTAGCCACTTGAGCCACAGGTGCTGAGCCATGAACCCAGTTTCTTGATTTCCAACGCCCTGCCTTTATTTTTTCAGCTATCTGCCCATCCTTTCCTGAGCTGGTTGCAGCAGATACCCCTTCACCAGGGCTGAGTTGAATGAGAAGTCCCCACCTCTTTTGAGAGGCTGCAAAATCATTCCATTCACTACTTTGGTGCTAAGAGGCAACAGCCTACAGGAAAGCATGTGCATTTCTCCAAGTTAAAAGATCCATCTATCTAGTTTATTCTTGCATTGAGCTATTCAGTATACATTTATTAAACACCTACTGTGTCGGGTGGTGCCTGTGGCTCAGTGAGTAGGGCACCAGCCCCATATACCAAGGGCGGTGGGTTCAAACCTGGCCAAACCGCAACAAAAACTAGCTGGGCATTGAGGCAGGCACCTGTAGTCCCAGCTACTGGGGAGGCTGAGGCAAGAGAATCACCTAAGCCCAAGAGCTGGAGGTTGCTGTGAGATGTGACGCCACGGCCCTCTACCGAGGGTGACAAAATAAGACTGTCTCTTTAAAAAAAATACCTACTGTGTCCACACCATTATGCCAAGTGATACTGAGGAGAAGGGAAGAGGCTTAGGCATCACCCTACCTTGAAGAATCCTTGCCTCCGGCTCGGCACCTGTGGCTCAACGGGCTAAGGCGCCAGCCACCTACACCTGAGCTGGCGGGTTTGAATCCAGCCCAGGCCCGCCAAACAACAATGACAGCTGCAACCAAAGAATGGCCGGGCACCTGTAGTCCCAGCTACTTGGGAGGCAGAGGCAAAAGACTCGCTTGAGCCCAGGAATTGGAGATTGCTGTGAGCTGTGATGCCACAGCACTCTATCCAGTGTGACAACTTGAGGCTGTTTCAAAAGAAAAAAAAAAAAAGAATTCTTTCCTCCACTGGTTTTGGCATACTTTGGAGATGGGCCCTTGAGATGGGACTCAGCAATATACAAGGATCTAGAAACAGGCAAGGCCGGGCCTAATGATGATGCATCTGCCATTGATTTAGTGACTTCTTCCCCCCAGACTGAGATGCCTGTGCCTACCCTCTCCTCCTGACTCTTTCCCAGGAAGGAACATCCCCTGAGGTTGCTTACAGGGGTATCTCTACATTGATTCCCCTTTTTTGCTTTATAAATTAAGGTATAAGTTACATACGGTAAAGAGCATAAATCTTAACTGTAAAGCATAATTAATTTGTATACCTGTATACACCTGTGTAACCACCACCCAATCATGATAGAAACATACTATTTCTATTTTTGTTTCTTCTTTCTTTTCTTTTCTTTTTTTTTTTTTTTGAGACAGAGCCTCAAACTGTCACCCTGGATAGAGTGCCGTGGCATCACAGCTCACAGCAACCTCCAATTCCTGGGCTCAAGCGAGTCTCTTGCCTCCGCCTCCCAAGTAGCTGGGACTAAAGGCGCCCGCCACAACACCTGGCCGTTTTTTGGTTGCAGCCGTCATTGTTGTTTGGTAGGCCCAGGCTAGATTCAAACCGGCCATCTCAGGTGTACGTGGCTGGCGCCTTAGCCCGTTGAGCCACAGGCGCCGAGCCAGACTTTTTTATTTTTGTTTCTTATTTTTATATTATGGTAATAGGGCAGTGGGCATTTAACTTGTATTATTTAGTGAGGAATGATGTTGAGCAGCATTTTACGTATTTATCAGCCATGTAATGTCATCTTCTTTTAAAACAAGCTCTTGTAAGTGTTTTTACAGAAAAATTTGGAAGGGTTTACTTTTCACCCATCTGTTCTGGCATGCTTCTAATGATATCAGAAGCACCTGGATCAATCATAGCCAGTGTGCATATCCTAGTATTTCTGCTCTCTGTGCCCAATTTGATATTATTGTCACTGAAGTGATGGACACCAGTTTTGGTCAATGTGGCATAGTACTCTAGATTTCCTCAAAGCTGGGCAGTTGTTGGTGAGGATGACCAGTTTTACTTTGCCTTGTCTGATCATCTTTCCACTTTTCATAACAATTTGGAGCCTAGAGTCCATCAGCTTCCACAGCCTTGGCTTGGCGCCTATGGCTCAATGGGCTAAGGCACTTAGCCATGTACACCTGAGCTGGGGGGTTCGAATCCAGCCCGGGGCCCGCCAAACAACAATGACGGCTGCTACCAAAACAAAAAAAATGGCCAGGCATTGTGGCAGGCGCCTGTAGTCCCAGCTGCTTGGGAGGCAGAGGCAGGAGACTCGCTTGAGCCTAGGAATTGAAGGATGCTGTGAGCTGTGATGCCACAGCACTCTATCCAGGGTGACAGCTTGAGGCTCTGTCTCAAAAAAAAAAAAACTTCCACAACCTTTCCTTCTTCTTATTTTGTTGTTGTTAGAGACAGAGGACTCACTTTGTCACCCTGGGTAGACTGCAGTGATGTTACAGCTCACAGCAACCTTCAGCTCTTGGGCTCAGGCGATTCTCTTGCCTCAGCCTCCCCAGTAGCTGGGACTAGAGGTGCTCACCACAACGCCTGGCTATTTTTTTGTTGCGGTTTGAACCTACCACCCTTGGTATATAGGGCCAGCGCCCTACTCACTGAGCCACAGGCGCCACCCCTTTCCATCTTCTTTACATGTGACATCTTCTTGCCTTAGGTGTGGGACAGTCCCCAACCATAAGCAGCCAATATGGGCAGGGAGCAAGAAAGGAAGAAGTTCCCACAATGTCTTCCTTTGTAAAGCACCTATTCAAGCTTTTTGTTTCTCTCTACCCCCCTCTTTAAAAAATCAGATGGTTTTTTTTTTTTTTTGAGACAGAGCCTCAAGCTGTCACCCTGGATAGAGTGCCGTGGCATCACAGCTCACAGCAACCTCCAATTCCTGGGCTTAAGCGAGTCTCCTGCCTCCCCCTCCCAAGTAGATGGGACTACAGGCGCTTACCACAATGCCCGGCCATTTTTTGGTTACAGCCATCATGGTTGTTTGGTGGGCCCGGGCTGGATTTGAACCCGCCAGCTCAGGTGTACATGGCTAAGTGCCTTAGCCCGTTGAACCACAGGCACCGAGCCCTAGATGGTCTTTTTCTTATTGATTTGTAAGAACTATCTATTCATAGAGACAGAGATGAGCCCTTTGTTGCCTATATATTTTATAAATATCCTACTTCATAGTTTGTCTTTTTACTCTCCTTTTTCTTTTTTTTGAGACAGTCTCACCTATCACCTGGGCTAGCTAGTGGTGTATAGCTCACTGCAAGCAACCTCAAACTCCTGGGCTCAAGGAATCCTCCTGCCTCAGCCTCCCAAGTAGGTTGGACCACAGGCCCACACCACCATGCCCTGCTAATTTTTCTATTTTTAGTAGAGATGAAGTCTCCCTCTTGCTGAGGCTGGTCTCAAACTCCTGGAGCTCAAGATATTGTCCTGCCTTGACCTCCCAGCATGCTAGGATTACAGGCATGAACCACCATGCCCAGCAGCCAGCCTTTTTACTCTATTAATGGTTCAAAATGTTACAAGCTCAATATAACAGTCTTTTCTTTCATTTAGACTTTTTTGTGCCCTGTTGAAGAACTGTTTGCCTACCTCGATCTCATGAAGATACTCTATTTATTTTTCTAGAAGCTTTATAGTTTTAGCTTTTATATTTGAGTCTGTGATCCATTTCCAATTCATTTTGAATACAGTGTGAGGTATGTATGGATTGTAATTCATTTTGCCAGATAGTCGGCTATTTTAGCACTAGTTGTTATAAACACTCTTTTTTTTTTTTTTTTTTTTTTTTTTGAGACAGAGCCTCAAGCTGTCACCCTGGAGAGAGTGCCGTGGCATTGCAGCTCACAGCAACCTCCAATTCCTGGGCTCAAGCGAGTCTCCTGCCTCCGCCTCCCAAGTAGCTGGGACTACAGGCGCCCGCCACAACGCCCGGCCATTTTTTGGTTGCAGCCGTCATTGTTGTTTTGGCGGGCCCGGGGGCTGGATTCGAACCCACCAGCTCAGGTGTACGTGGCTGGCGCCTTAGCTCGTTGAGCCACAGGCGCCGAGCCGGACTTAATTTGTTTAAGGAGTACACAGGTGGGGCAGGCTAGACCAGCACCAGAGAAAGCAGCACCAATATCCTAAGACAGCTGAGAGTGGCAGGCTGCATACCAGTGCTCTGCTTTGGTCCCAGGGACTAAGTCAGACTGACTTACTCCTTTTTATTTAGTTGTTATTTGTTTGAGACAGAGTCTCCCTCTGTCGCCTTGGCCAGAGTGCAGCAGCATTATTATAGCTCACAGCAACCTCAAACTCCTGGGCTCAAGCGATCCTCTTGCCTCAGCCTCCCAAGTAGCTGGGGATGTAAGTATGTGCTACCACACTTGGCTAATTTTTCTATTTTTTTTGTAGAGACAAGGTCTCACTCTTGCTTAGGCTGGTCTGGAACTGCTGGCCTTAGGGATCCTCCCTCCTCGGCCTTCCAAAGTGCTAGGATTACAGGCATCAGCCACCATGCTTGGCCCTTACTGCCTTTTAAATGAATACATTCTTTTTCCTTCACCCTTGGCATTATAGTATTCTGACATCTGTACACTCTGATGGACAGAGAAGCTAAAGGACATAGTTACCATTCATGAGGCCTTGAATTTTATCAGTGGAAATGCTCAGTTCCAGTTTAGCTACCAAAAGACTATTGACAGTGTCCATTGACTTTGATTCAGGGTTTATAGCACCTGTTTTATGTATAAGTTGATAGTGTTCATTATTAAATTAAGGTTTTAAAAACTTCAAAGTCTTGGGCGGTGCCTGTGGCTCAGTGAGTAGGGCGCCGGCCCCATATGCCGAGGGTAGCAGGTTCAAACCCCAGCACTGGCCAAATTGCAACAAAAAAATAGCCAAGCTTGGGGCAGGCCCCTGTAGTCCCAGCTACTCGGGAGGCTGAGGCAAGAGAATCGCCTAAGCCAAAGAGCTGGAGGTTGCTGTGAGCTTTGTCGCCATGGCACTCTACCCAGGGCGACAAAATGAAACTCTGTCTCAAAACAAAACAAAACTTCAAGGTCTTCGTTTGAAGAGAGATTAATACATAGAAAGGCGGCTGCTGCCTCACTAACCTATCTGACATAGTTCAACTATTGATAGTGATAAGTGGTTGTCTTTGTTTCAATTTTCAAGGCTACTCTACATTTCTGGTAAACCACAAGGTAGAGGCTGGTCTCTTAGAAGCAGATGTTTTGCTGGTTTTGAGGCCTTGTGGAAAGCCTCATAGAGAAGTAACAGTGCAGGCCACATGAAGCTTTTACTTCCTTTTTTTTTTTTTAATAAGTGGGGCCACATGTGCTTTGCGATGCTTGATAGCATTGTCATTCATAAACACTGACAACTATGATGATCTGTGTTGACACCAGACACCAAATTCATGTTTCTGTAAGTAATTTGAGATGCTGTGGGACATTCCATTAAGTGTTCCCAGTGACTTAGACCATAGAGTTAGCCTTGGAAATACTGGTGAGAATTTTGGTAGCTATTTAGAGCCCAGGGATCAATGCAGATCATATTAAGAGGGAGTTTGGAGAGCAGAAAGTCTAGAACAAAGCTTTGGGGAGATCCCAACATTTAGAGGTTGCATGTTGGGTAGAGAATTAGGATATATGAACCAGATGAAGTGGTAGAAGATAAAATTCCTATCTTTTCAGAGTTCGTGGACTTTGTGGGTCCACCAGGCCTTATACAAATAAATAAATAAGAAGGAATGGTCAGAGAAGTTGCATTTTGCAGTGGGAGGGATTTGAGGTGAACCTGGAGGTATCTTATTCAGACTCTGGAGTTCATAAAAAGGTCCCAGTGTAGTAGGCCAGTTGGTGTTACTGGACATATGGTTGGAAAGGTACGGATAGGGTCCTGGAGGGCCTTGAATTCAGGGCTAAAGTGTGGAAGCAGCATCCTACAAAGATCACAGTGCTACTCTTAAGGAGGGGACGGGACAAGGTAGTATGGGACTAATGAAAAAAATCTGTAGCTTTGAAAATTCCTTGGCAGTGGCTTGTAAATGGCTTGATAGAGAGGTAAAGAGGGATAAAGGCCGGACCTGTCACTAGCATTAGCATGGGCAAGAAAGAAGGGCATCAGGAGACCTTTCTTAGAAGAATACTGAGGACTTGGTGATTTGATTTTGGGTCAAAGAGGAGAGTGCAGAGTTACAGGTAATGATACCATGTCAGCAAATGGTGACCACTGTAGACTCTTCACTGCTACACTCTCTATAAAATGCAGGTAAGTGCATAGATTTGGGGGGCTTAGTTCAAATTCTGGCCTTAGCATCTTTTTCTGTAAAATGGGGATAATAATAGTACTTGCTTCTTAGGTTGTGAGGGGTTTAAACTAGTATGTATGAGCTTCCAGTGTACAGTAGGTATCCAGTGACTCTCAGTTGAATGGATGATGTTCACAGGAGAACATGATAATAAATACAAGAAACAGGATGCACTCACTTGTCCCACTCTGATTCTCTGATGTCTCAAAACCAGTCTTTTGCACATGGTGCCTCCACCATGTGGCCACTTCAAGCCCACCTGTTGTACGTCACTTGGCAATCAAGCCCATGTTCAGATTGCATGGTCCTGGTGTTTCATGGTCTGCTTTAGGCCAGATCACCCTCCTCAATTGCAGGTGAACTCTGTCTCCCACAACCCACCTTCCAGCCTCTACCTCTGTCCTTCAGGGAGGGCCCTCCAAATCCCCCTCCATCCCTGCCATGGTACCAATCCTTCTCCATCCAGCCATAGACACTCACTCTAGCCCTCTTACCTTGCTGCCCTGTCATGGCTGGCTAACATCTCAGAGTATTCTTTTTTTTTTTTTTTTTTGAGACAGAGCCTCAAGCTATCACCCTGGATAGAGTGCCGTGGCATCACAGCTCACAGCCTCCAATTCCTGGGCTCAAGTGAGTCTCCTGCCTCTGCCTCCCAAGTAGCTTGGACCACAGGAGCCTGCCACAACGCCCGACCATTTTTTGGTTGCAGCCATCATTGTTGTTTGGCGGGCCCAGGCTGGATTCGAACCCACCAGCTCAGGTGTACATGGCTGGCACCTTAGATGGCTGAGCCACAGGTGCCGAGCCCATTTCAGAGTATTCTTTAATGGCTTCACACATTTAACCTGCTGAAAATGAATCACAGTCTAATAAAGACTGGCTATCTATATCATTTTTTAAAAACTCCTTACAAGTGCTAGGTGCTCAGTAAATACCCAAATACTTAAAGAATGGATTAAGAAGAAAGAGTTCTGATAATGGAGGTTGTGTATGTGTCTCTCACTGAGGCTGTGTCACCAAACCCTCTAACTGGGCTGTCCCTAATCTGTGCTTAGGCCACACTGCGACTGGAGCAGCCCTAGTCCAGTCTTTTCAAAGCACATAGTTCAGTGTCTGCTGGCTGCAGTAGGACCGTCACTCTTCCACATGGCCTGAAAGTCTCCCTGCAACCTGATCTTTGCCTGCCTCCTCAGTCTTATCTGCTGGCACTTTATTCTGCACACCCTGTCCTCCTTGTCTTTCCCATAATTTTCTATATTCCGTTGCTGGCAGACTTCTCTGCTTGAAGCCCTGCTAGAGCCCACCTGGCAGGCTCTTGCTCTTCCTTGTCACTGCCTTTAAGACACCAACAGGCAGAGTAAGTGGCTACTTCCTCCAAGCTCCACCTACCAGCCACCCTTTGTTCCTCTGCTGCTTTTCCTGCAGGCCCCAAGATTGATCTGTTTACCTGGGTGCCTCCCTGGCTGGACTGGAGCTCCTTGAGAACAGGGCCTTCTCTTTCCCCTATCTCTCTTGAGGATATGCCAGGTGCACCCACCAGGATGCCTGTTGCTCACATGAAAGATACTTGTGTCAAGCAACAGAGGTCACTCCCCTTCAGAACAGAGCCGAAATTGCTTCTTTCTTGTACCTTAACAGATTGCTTCTTTGAACTATAGGAATTACATTGAACACTGACAATGATGAGTCATATTTTTAAAAGGGTAAAATCCAGAAGCTCAAAGCCTCCAGTAGGAAACTGCAGACCGGAGTTGCAGGCCAAGTCTGACCCTTCACTGAATTTGTCTGGCCTGTCTCAAACACTGGGAGTGGGAGGGCCCCTCTTCCTGGTGGGCAGGTGATTTATTGGTTGGGAAGCTTCCGCTGTGATTTAGTTGTGAAACGAAACGAAACGAAACAGCGGCGCCCTGCGAAGCGCAGGCTAATGCCTGGGCCTGGCGGAGTGGCCGCCCACCGTCGCAGGCCAGAAAGGAGCACGGAGGTCGCGGGGCCTGCCCCCCCATTTCGCAGCGGGGGTCCCGGGGCAGAGGCAGTGGACGTGCGGCCCGGGTCCTGCCGACCCTGTCCGCCGAGAGCGTGGGTTGCAGACCGAGCAGCACGGTAAGGGCCCCGGCCCCACGGGCGCCCTCTCCCCGTTCGCCGAGGTAGGAGGAAGTTTCTGCGCGTTGCTGCTCTTGTTGGGAAGAGGATGCTGAGTCTCCAGCGCCAGGCCCGAAGGCTCTGGCTGCCGGGCGGGGGTCAGGCCGGAGGCGGGGCCGGGGCCGGAGCGCGGGCCGGCGGCGGTAGGGCAACGCGGCGATCCAGGCCGCCTTTTGCAGCCACCCGCGGCCGCGCCGGGCTCTGCGCGCCGCGCTCCTGCCTCCTCCCCCGGCGGCGGCGGTGGCGGCGGCCCCAGCCCCGCGCCCCCCAGCCCCGCGCCGCGCGGCCCCGCCGCGGTCACACGCTGAGCCGCCCGCGGCTGCCTCCGCCCTGCGCTTTGTGGAGCCCGAGCCGAGTGACAGGCGGCGGCCTCTGCCCACCTCGACCCGTGCGCTTACCTGTGGCTGCCGGGGTCGGCCACACGGACTGCGCTTAGAGCCCCAAGGTGGGGATCGGGGAGTCGGGAGCTGCCCCTTCCTGGCAGGGAGGGGCTGCTTGGGAAGAATGGGACAAAGTGAAAGTCTCTGGGCCTGGGGACGAGTCTGAGGCTGCTCCAGAAATGGAGGGGTTGATAAGGGGTGGTGGGAGGAAGGAAGGGGTGATTCTTTATTTGGTGGCTTTAAATGACGGAGATAGCAGGGTAGGCCGGCTCGAACTCTGCTCCCAGTGGGCTTCGGCGATGTTAGTGCTGTCCTGGTGAATTCCTTGGATTAAGGGAAAGGGCCTTCTAACCTTCTAGGGTGCTCTCAGGAGAAGAGTCATTAGGTTTGGTCTCTTTCCTTCTCTGTCCGACACTTCTGGGAAGCCTGGTGGGAAAGCAGTTCTGCTTTTTTACTAGAACATGGAGCGTATTTCTTGATACCTTCGTGTACCAGGCTGTCTGGTGGCAGAGGGGACAGATTGCGTCTTAGCTTCAGACACCGGATGGCCTATTCTTAAAACGCACTGCCCAGTGCGGTATGTGGGGTTGGGGTTGTGATGGAGGCGCCCGGGCCCTGCCCTGGCCAGGGAGTCTTGCTGTGCTGCGGTCTCGTCGTATTCCCTAGCTGAGACGTTCTGTGGTTGTTATTCTGCTGATCATAGATATCTTTGGTTTGCTGACATCCTGTTGTGTTTTTGGTTTTTACATCCCATTTGTTGTTTCTTTTTATCACAGAAACGCTTCGTTAAGGGACTCAGGCAATACGGCAAGAACTTCTTCAGAATTAGAAAGGAGCTGCTTCCCAATAAGGAAACAGTGAGTACAATTGGACTTTATGTAACTTGATTTTTTCCTCTTTGCTCCTGCTACTTCTCCACATTTGATCTTATGAAATGGTTTCCTTTAACCCTGTGCTGTGGTCAGACTCAGGCTGGCCTCTAGAATTCTCTTCATTTTACTTCCTTAATTTGTCATGTTAGCTCTTGTTTTTAGATGGTAAAGTGACAGATTATGCTTCTCATGAAGAACATGAGCTTCTGTTGTAATCATAAGAACATGAAGGTCTTTGGGAACAGGCAGGCGGGAGGACAGTTGTTGGAGAGTTAACATCTAATTTTAAACATAGAGGCTGAGGTAGGAAATATCATTTATCACTAGTTTGGATTTAATAATTAGCAAAAGTCATCAACCAAACCAGACAATGAAATTAAAAGGTTTGTAGCTTATTATAGTTTGGATTCAGTTGGGGTTTTTCTTTATTTAATGTTGCTGTGTTTGGAAGAATAATTTTAACAGTTTAATATTCCAGCCCTAAAAGTTTGCACTTTTTGCTGGACAGATATGCAAAGGCCTTTATAAATTGCTTAAATGAAGCTTTTAAAACTTCCTATGATATTTCACAAAGCTTGGGGTCAGATCTGATAGATAGTCTTGATAAACTTAGGATCAGAAGGTTTGCTGAGGAAATTTTGGAGTGAGATTAAATGAAGAGAATACTGGGAAGGGATTCATTCTCAGTTGCATATAATTGTCCACCCTTCTGATGGACTTATAAGTGGTATTGAGGAGGGTGGGGGAGAGCATCTCCTGGCTAGGCCAGGACTAGGGGAGGAGGAGATGGAGTAGGACCTGCCCCTTCACAGTGTCTAAGGCGGAAGTGCTCTGCAGGACTCTGGGGGGAGTGATCTGTGTTTAATCTG
The DNA here is from genome assembly GCA_963573935.1 of Arctocebus calabarensis. Taxonomy (NCBI): domain Eukaryota; kingdom Metazoa; phylum Chordata; class Mammalia; order Primates; family Lorisidae; genus Arctocebus; species Arctocebus calabarensis. The sequence goes on from CAUYON010118478.1 coordinate 18,793, forward strand.
CCTAGACATTAAGCTGCAGTTTTAGAGAATGGAGTTTGGGTGGGGGGAGGGGGCCTGGATGAAGAGGATGCATTATAAAAGTTGGAGGGAAATTTTTTGGGTTTTGGTTTTATTTTCTGATTGGGTGGTGTTTACTGATTTCTACTTACTTCTGTCTTTTTTTTTTTTTTTTTTTTGTAGAGGCAGAGTCTCACTTTATCATCCTTGGTGGAGTGCCGTGGCATTACACAGCTCACAGCAACCTCCAAGTCCTGAGCTTAGGCAATTCTCTTGCCTCAGCCTCCCAAGTAGCTGGGATTACAGGCGCCTGCCACAACGCCTAGCTATTTTTCTGTTTTGCAGTACCCGCCACTCTCGGTTTACGGGGCCAGCGCCCTACTTGATGAGCCACAGGCGCCGCCTACTTCTGTCTTTTTAAAAACAAACTTTTTCTGAACATTTCTACTTTACAGTACCTTAAGGACAGTGATAACTTGTAATGGATAAGGTGGGTTCTGTGATTTCAAGCATGGTCTTGTATAAATCAGTAATTCACACCAATCAACAATAAATAGATTAACATTTTAATACTACTGCATCTACTATGATGAGATGGGTCATATTGAGGGTAAAAAAGAGAGAAAACTGTTCATAAATATTAAACTAAAATGTGTTATGGAGCCAATCTGTATAATTAATTTATTTCTTGCTTTTTCCACAATAGGTTGGGAAGAGGTATTTAATGTGAAATAGTCAAATAAGTGCTTTTAAGTTTTCTGAGGATTTTGGTTATTTGAAATTTGATACATACTTCAAAAGATTAAAATACCTTTACCCTAATACTGGAATTTTGGTTAGGCTGAATGAGTAAGAGAGATACAAATGAGCAGATTTGTCCTTAGAATGCAATTGACCAGATTGTAACCTCTCAAGTCTCATCTTCCTCTGAGCTCTGCTAAAAAGTTGCAAACCTTTAAGTTTTGGGGGTTTTGTTGTGGTTTTTTGTTTTGTTTTGTTTTGTTTGCCCCAAACCATTTTATTTATATAAACCAGCAACTGACAGTTGGAGTTTGAAATTTTAAAGAGGCAATAAGTATCATTTATAATAACATATAAAACTACAGGTAAATTTGACGAAGTAAAAAAACTTGTAACACCAAAAACACTATAACATATTCAGGAGACATCAAAGACTACATCAGTAAATGGAGAGGGGTACATATTCATGCAAACCTTTGCAATTTCGATACAAGTAATCTCTTGACAACTTTTCGTTGTTGTCGTTTTTATTATTTTGGGGAGACTGAGTCTTTGTTGCCCTGGGTAGAGTGCCAATCCCTCACAGCTCCACAGCAACCTCAAATTCTTGGGCTTCAGCAATTCTCTTGTCTCAGCCTCCCTAGTAGCTGGGACTACAGGGATAATTGCCTTTTGTTTTAAAAAACAAACTTATAATAGCAAGATTAAGCATTAAATATAAAGCCTACTGCCTAGCATTTGGAAATCCAGGTAATTTTATCTAGTGTTTTAACACCATAGTGGAAATAGGTCTGAATAACAGTTAACCTGGGGAAGGCCCTTAACTGTTTTTCCTCTTGCTCTTGATTGTCCCTTCTTCTTACAGATGATTCTGAGTCAGTAAATCACCTTTTCTCTCCATGAGATGTTCTTAGTACACCAATCTTCAGAGCTAGTTCTCTGGTTGTCTTTTACAGGCGTCTCTTTTTTCCTGACACCTTTCCCCATCGCTTTTCTGCAGTAGCTATTTCCTAGCCTGTGGCTCCTCTTCTCCTTTCTCCTCTGGCACCAGTAGTCTTCCTGTTTCCAGGCTTTTCATCAGGGCACCATCATTGGGACTAATGGGAGAGTTATTTGCAGCAGTGGAGGGTTTATTGTATCTGACACTAGATAAACACTCGCGGTGTCCTGCCATCTTGCTTTGTGCTAGATGGGCACAAAGAATTGGGTAGAGGGTAAATGTCTACATGTTGGAATGAGCCAAGAGGGACATTTCTGATATTTTCTTCAGTTATCAACATAGCTAAGCTAATCATTTACAACCCACAGGGAGGGGAGAGCAAAGGTTATTTTTCACTTTTTAGTGCGGAAGATGAGAAAATTTGCAGGCACCAATGTTCTTGGTTCAAAACTTTGTGGGTAGAATTGTATGGTCATGCCACTTTTTATAACAAATTCCCCTAATCTAGATACTTTTTATATTCCCCTCTACCTATCAGAATTATTAACTTTTTTTTGCCATTCTCAAGTGACTTGAAACATCAGAAGGGTGTCAGCATCCAAAAGAACAGCCCTGATTGGGCGCAGGAACGAGGGTCAGCAGACCTGTGTTCTATTCTTGGCCTTGCCAGTAACTGTAGCTCTTGGTGATCTCTTTTAACTGTACTATCTGCTTTGAGCAGTTCATTGGGAAGTGTGGGTCAAATCCTCGCCAGGACTAGGCATTATTTTCTCTAAAATTGCATTTCTTTGCATGAGAAGTTTATAGGTGCTATAGTTTTACAGGTGCCCACTGACGTGCAGGCACATCTTTAGCAGTTGATATGCCTGAGAGTGAAGTGATGGTTCTTGCACCTCTGCCACTTGCTACTGGGCCTTCAATTATTCGCCCCTCTGTCCTTTAATATCTGTGTTTTTCACAATAAAATGAGGTGATAACTCTGACCCCTTATAATTGTTTTGACAGTTGAAATGAGGTGTCTATAAAAATTACATGAAAACACTTGAAAATATTGTTCTTATCTACTCTAAATATAAAGTAGCTAAGTGCAATGAGAAGTACAGAATTACTGCGCATTTGGTAATATATTTAGCCTGTTTAAAAAGAAGTTAGCTGTTTTTCATTAGTCTTGCCAAAAATTCTATCAATTGAAGGGGTGGAGGGTGGTGCCTAGGTTAAAGAACTCACTGTTGAAGCTTTGTTGAGGGCCCTTCTGTTCTTATTTTTTTGTTTATCATGCCCAGGTGAGGTTTGAACTCACCGCCCCTAGTGTGTGTGAGGGTGGGGGGGGGAGGGACAGCACACTAACTAAGCAGTGGCAGCCAGCGGTCTTTCTGTTCTTACCAGTCTTCTAGCACATTTATGTCGGAGAAGGGTTCCTGGTGGTCACAGACATAAACAGCTTTCCTAGCTCTTTTGGTTTCTGGTGTTCATTACACAGGAGCTAAATCTGGCTTTTCTCTGAACACTGCTGCCCACTAAAGTGGGAATAGTGGTTATTACTGTGGACAACCAACTACTTATAGAGGTTTAGTTGAATGAATATTACATGTCAACTTCATGGGACCCAAGAGAAAAACTACAGGTCACTTTTTTTTTTTTTTTTTGCAGTTTTTGGCTGGGGCCGGGTTTGAACCTGCCACCTCCTGTATATGAGGCTGGCGCCCTACTCCTAGGGCCACAGGCACCACCCGGCCAGGTCACATCTTTTAGTATCAGGGTTGTGCAAATATTCTGTCGTGTCGTTTATTATCTTTCTCCCCATTCTCTTTTTCTCTGTAACCATTCACCACCGTCCTTCAATATAGTTATGAAGCGTATAATTGAGGACGTAAAATATAGTAAGGAATCTTGACAGAGTATCTCAGATTCTCCTTGGCTGTATGCCTCCTCTCTTCTCAAGCCACTGTGTGTCATAAACGACTCCACAGTCTTAGGTGCTAGGACATTTGTATAAATCAGTGTCCTGTTGCTGAGCTACTGGGAGGACAATAGGGAACCAGGCCTTTTGACTTGGTTTTGAGTACTGCCACTTATACAGATACATTGTATAACCTTTGATATTAAGGTAATAACCTGAAAAAAATAGGCGGCCTAATAGGGAATCTTAATTACCTGGAGGGGGAGCCCCTGCTATGAATAATACAAAATCATGGATAGTCCAGAAATAGCTTCTTATTTTTTTTTTTTTAATGTACATTGCAGTACTCTTCAAAATCATAAAGATGATTATTCAGGCAACAGTGACATGTATCTTCTCCCCACTGAGAACATAATCTATGAAATTTACACCAAAGACTTTTCTTGTCTGGCACCTGGATGATTGTCCCTTGAATTCTTGCCTTTGTTTATGTAATAGTCCTGGCTTCTATTACTCAGACAAATTTGGCTAGTGTTAGGTTGTAGGCGGGGAACACTTCCTAAGTAACCTGACGTTGCTGTTTTTGTCTCATATGCAACTTAGGTTAGCAAGAAGATAGTTTGGTCTGCCCCAGCTTGGTAGAGAGAAGAGGTACTCCCAGAGTCTTAGACTCTGGAGGGAAATGGAAGGTGATAAGGCACATGTTTTGGCTGTCTTTGTTACCTCTTTAGATTTGAGTACTTAGCCCAGTAGAGATTAATCCCATGTTATTTGCAAGCCCAGTTGGTGGTACATTAACAGTTATTATACTGGAAACTAATTTTCACTTACTTCCCATTTTCAGAACTAAGTATTCCATATAGTACATTTTTTTTAAGTTTTGGGTATCCACTGAGTGCTATAATAGGTGAGGTGTCTGTAAAGAGAAGCAAGGAGCCATCCCTGCACTGCTCGGCTATTACATTTGCATGCCTGCCAGGCCTGATAGTGTATGCTAAGGGCTCTGCTGGATAGAAGTTCAGGCCCCACAGAGTGAGCACAAGGGCTGGTGTCTCCAGGGATACTAACTGGAGGGGGTGGTGTTAGAACTGGGCTTTGAGGAAGGATTCAGTTTTGACAGGCCATGATTGGGAGAGTGGAGGAAAAGTGACTTTCAAGCTATAGGCACAGAGACAGGAAATTGTAAAACATACCCAGCAAGTATGGGAGCGTAGTCGAGAGGAGGCTATTTAAGCTGATGATAAGGTGATGCGGTAAGATTTAGGCCCAAATTATAGCTTAGATGTAGATTTTGGGGGACTTTAAACTCCTTCCAAAGATGTGCGTTGGGATGAGTGGGGCAGTAGGACCTACTGAAGGCTTTTTAGAAGGAAAATGAGAGCATCTGAGCTGCAGGTACAAGATGAGACCAGAGAGGAAGCCAGTCTTAGAAGAAGAAAGAAGTTGGGAGTTGCCAGTTAATTTGCAGGAATGGAAACTGCCTTTTATCTTGATTTTCTCTGTTAAAATGTAGCACTGCTCATTAGAATGGGTCCAAGAGCCCAATGAATGGGTAGCTGTTTTGATCTTTTTTTTTAACTTTAAGGGATAGGATGAAAAGTATGGGAGATTTAAATTTTTAATTTGAGAAATAACATGAAAATTACCTTTTTCAGCCACATTTCTGACAATGAATTCTATTCAATATGTACATAACTACTGGATAATAAACTGTTCTCTTCTTCAGGCAAATATCATTTACTTACAGTATATTCTCCCAGCAAAGAATAAATACTATTGAGAAGGGGCTTACCACTAAGTAGTCAAGATTCTGTTCATATTTAGACTCTAGCATTAAGTATGAGCTTCCAAAATGAAGTTTTATTTAACTTCACATTATAACTTTAGATAAAGAATTTTCCTAGTTTCATTGATGCTTATTCTAATGTCAGATAATAAAGTATGGACTTCCTGAATAGGTCAGTACTACTGACAAGATACGAAATGTGTCACAGCCACACACCAGTACTTCTAGTTCTCTGGTTTTTTTTTTTTTTTAGTTCTCTGGTTTTAAACCTGGCCTTTTGCTACAAATATTGTGTGTGTATCTCCTCACGTCCAGCCCGTATGTGCCTCAGGCTAGCATTAACACCATTACCTGGGAGCTTGTTAAAATTGTAGACTCTCAGGCCCCTGTCCCTGTCTCTCAGAGCCAGAATCTGCATTTTAACAAGCTCTCGGGTGATTTGAATGCACAGTAAAGTTTAGGAAGTGCTGCTATTTACAGAAATGCAGACTTGCAGAATCCTAAATCTATAAGATGCATTCATTCTTAAATAATGGTATCTTTATTCTGTTAAACTTATAAATTGTTTCACTATTAGGGCTTGATTTTGTTTTTCAAATTATTATAAATCACTGTTTCAAACATATAGACAAGTATCTGGGCTTATTTTCATTGTCAGTAATAACATTTCTTAATATAGCTTCTCTTACGGTCATTCACTCACTCCCCTTTTTCCCAGAAACATAATTTCTGCCCTCCCCACTGCTCCCCCCAATTTTTCACGAAAACTCTCTCCTTTGCTTTGCACCATGTAATCCTAGCATGTGAGTGATGCTGTACTTAACTTTATTTCCATTTTTAACAAACCTTTTCATAGGTTTGACTAGTCTCATATCAATATGAAGTTTACATATTCATTAACACCAGTGTTTTTAGATGTTGCTTTCTTTTACTTTCTTTTTCTTTTAAATATGAAAAAGAATTATAAGTACTTTGAGGGACTGGCAAGATGGATAAAAGGAGAGATTTCTGTTTTTCTTAATAACTTGCTTCTGCAGAGGTACAAACAGTTGGAATTTTCCAGTTGAGGCAAAAGTGATTGCCAGTCGAAACAGGCACTGCATTTTGGCAGCAAGTACTGTGATTCTATAGCTATTCCTGTGCTGAGAGTTTGTTCCCATTAAAATGGAGAAGAGGCTTGAATCTATTAATTCTGATAGTCTAAACTATATGGCTGTTTGACTGGGCAGCAGTCCAGTTTTAACTAGGGTAATTTAAGAGAGATGGGCTGATTCCCTTGTGTAAGTGAAGCGGTTAAGTAATTTACATGTAAGAAATTTTTTGCTCTAATGTTGGAAAGAAAAGAAGGAATTTAAAAATTAGGTGACTTTTTAAACCAATGGCCTTGGATAGTTGCTTTTCTTAGTGTAAACATCTTAGGCCTCTCCTTGGCCTTATTCTACACACAAGAAAACTAGCAGGAATGGCATGCGAGTACTCTAATTATATGAAATGTATTACTTAAAGAAACTACACTCAAATTATTTTAAAGTGCTGTTGAACAAAATGCTGCCTGCAGGGATTAGTATTAAGTATGAGTATTAACTAACTAGTATTAGTTATTTGCTGTTGGCATTTGCTAACCTTTTTTTTTTTTTATGGTTTGGATGCATCTTGGTTACCTGGTTGACTTTTTTAGGTGAAGAAATTAAGACTTTTAAGCCTAAATAGACTCTACCATTTTATTAGCTAGTAAAACAAATGGAAGGTTTGAATTGGTCTCCAGAAAAGCTTATAAGTTATAATTACTGTGGTTATGTTCAATAAGTTTATCCACTTAGCACTTGGATTTTATATTATAGATTTCTTTTTTGAGACAAAGTTTCACTTATTAACCCTCAGAGTGTGTAGTGTCACAGCTCACAGCAACCTCCAACTCCTTGGACTTAGGCGTTTCTCTTGCCTCAGCCTCCCAAGTAGCTGGGATTACAGGCGCCCACCACAACGCCCAGCTATTTTGTTGTTATTGTTGTTGCAATTTGGCCAGGGCTGGGTTTGAACCCACCACCCTTGGTATATGGGGCCGGCGCCCCACTGACTGAGCCACAGGCGCTGCCCTATTATTTTGTTTGTTTGTTTGTTTTTGTTTTTTGTTTTTGGCCGCGGCTGTGTTTGAACCCGCCACCTGTGGCATTTGGGGCCAGCGCCCTACTCCTTGAGCCATAGGCATCGCCCTATTATAGATTTTTTTTTTTTAACCTTATAAGATCTGTGAACCCATCCTGACTTTGAAATCCTGATTTTCTGATGTTTTAAAAATACATCTGGTCTATTAGAAAACTAACATTACAAATAAGTTTAAGACTGTATCTGAAATTATAATCCTTCAATACTTGGTTCCCTTTAATCTTACTTGAAGTTATGTGCTTAAGTAATAGAAAAATAGAGTAAAAATAAATAGCATTATTTTGAAAAGTAAAGCAAACATTATCTTTTTCTTCCTTTTCTCTTTTTTTTTGAGATGGAGTCTCTCTCTGTCACCCCAGCTAGAGTGCAATTTTGTCTTCATAGCTCACTGCATCTTCAAATTCCTGGGCTCAGGTGATTTTCCTGCCTCAGCCTTCTGAGTAGCTGGGACTTTGGGCAGCAGCCACCATGCATGGGTAGTTTTTCTATTTTTTGTAAAGAGGGGGTCTTGATTTTGCTCAGGCTGGTTTCAAAATCCTGACCTCAAGTGATCCTCTTACCTCCAACTCCCTGAGTGCTAGGATGGAGCCACCACACCCAGCCTAACCTCAGTCTTGTTCGTAATTATAATTGTTTACCATGGAAAAGCCATCCCTCCCCCAACTCTGATAAATTTTGTTTTCTGTTATAGGTAATTTGAAAGCTGCTAGTTGTATTACATAAATAGGAAAAGCAAGCAGGAGAAACCCTTCTTCGAACACCTGACTTCCATTAACCTAACGATTATTTGTGTGTGTGTGTGGTATTTAATTTTTTCATTAAGTTTCAGTATGAGAGGGCTTCATTATTTTCCCCCTCCCTTGGAAATATGATTATTTGTCTTAAATTCTTCTTCTGAATTCTTTCAGTTATGGCATCATGATTCCTAGGATTTAGCCATTGAGATGTCTAAACCATCACAGTTGGCAAAGTTGGGAGTTTGGGAAGCTATCTTTGGGAAAGTTTGGGAACCCAAGTCCCATGCTGTCTGAGGTGAATAAGAAGGTACTTACTCTCATGGAGCACCCAGACTGGAGGGTGGGGGCGGGGGGCAGTTGGGCTTGGTTTCTCTGGAAGATGCCTGGCTGTGAGAGCCTCATGCACCCTCCTCTGCATGGCAGGTGCTGTTCCCTCTCAGCAGAATTGTGTTTTGTTCTCTTCTTTAAAAAACAATACTTAATTTTTGCCTTGGACTTCTGATTCTGCCTCCTCTTTTCTCTTCCATGCATTTCTATTCTGTACGTATGTATGCATGTATGTATTCATATGGAACATATGACATTCTGGGACCTCATTTTAATACCTCTTTATGTTTCCTTTAGTGCCCTATAAAAGACTCATTTTTGTTAAATGAAGTAGCTGTGTATTCACACATCTGTGAATAATGGGTTAGAAATATATTGTGACTATAAATGTAGAATTGTTGGTCCTAAAAGATGAAAGCTACTCAATGTTTTGAAAGAAACGTTTCCTTGTCTTTTGCTCTTAGTGTTGGTTTGTGTGATTCTGCTTTGATGCTGTTTTTAAAGCCAGTTAAAATGCCAGGCTCAGCAGCTCACACATGTAATCCGAGCACTCTGGGAGGCGAAGGCTGGTGGATCGCCTGAGCTTAGGAGTTAGAGACTAGCCTGAGCAAGAACAAGACCCCAACTCTAAAGCTAGCAGACGCTGTGGTGGGCGCCTATAGTCCCAGCTACTTGGGAAACTGAGGCAAGAGGACCACTTGAACCCAGGAATCTGAGGTTAATGTGAACTATGACACCATAGCACTCTACTGAGGGCAACAAAAGTGAGACTTGTCTCAAAAAATATAAATAAGTAAATACATAAATAAATCCAGTTAAACTTGGGATATCCTAGGCCTTAGACTTTGTATAATAAACAGAAAATCCACTCTAGTGTATCAAGATAGTAAAACTAGGACTTATGGTTCTGTGTCATGCTGACCCTTCCTGGTCTGTTTATGGACAGTAAATCAGTTCTGTTATTTGCACAGTGGTTCTATGTTCTAGATTATTTATAAGTTTATTGAGCTAGTCAAGAATAAAATACTGTCTTAAGCAGTAAAGTAAGCCATTAGCCAATTGCTGCTTGACTTCACATCAGTCGAGTGTGCCTGTGCCTGAGTACACGCGTGTGTGTGTGTGTGTGTGTGTGTGTGTGTGTGTGTGTGTGTGTGCCAGAGGCCAGAGCCAGGGAAGTTGCAGGAGGTTCAGTGTTGCCAGAATTCAGCAACTTTGCGAACTTCCTGTGACTGTTTATGAATTTTTTTTTTTAGTCTGTTCATGAGTCACCATCACATGCCATTTTATTATCTTGAAAACTGTCTCTGGAATTTTTATTCTGCATCTTTGCTTTGAGTGTGCTCTGAACAGTAGTGAGATACAGACTTTTCTTCAGTGATACTTAGGGTATATTTTTAGCTGCTTGCCTTTGTCTCTTTGCTCCTAGGTGCAGGAGTTAGGTTTTGTTTGTTTGTTTTGCCTTTTGGGTTTTTTTTTTCCCTTTCTTTTTTTTTTTTTTGGCGAGAAATAGTAAGTTCCATGTGTTTGATTATTTTGAAGGGCTGGAGCAGAATCTGTCCAGCCCCTTTGGGATTTGGTGATTACTGACTTAGGCACATATCTTCTAAGATCAGAACTTGCTTCTCCTTCCCACCAATGTTCTGTTTTGGAAGTGTACTAAATGAGGTACAGAGGTGCAGGGAATCAGGACAGTGGTTTGTGGCCTTAACTTGTCAAGGGAGGTGTTTTAGTTTTGAAGAGAGAATTTGGAATTTGTGGGACAATAGGGAGAATAATTAAATTCTAAAGGAAATAGGCCCAGTGAATCTATATTTATGACTGGTTTCACCAAGCAGAGCATAGAGCTGGTAAGCAGGGTGCAAACTCAACTCTAAATGTTTTGGATAATGTAGTGTGGAAAACCCACCAAAACTTTTCAACAAATTTCTAAAAACCTAAAATTTTTAATGTGTTGTAATGTACTGGCTTAAAACATCAAATATTATCTCTCTCAATTTCGTAGACCAAAAATTCAGACAGGACTCAGCTGGCCATTTGTTTTCCTGTTGTGCATACAAAGGTCCAAGGTGATGTCTCTCAGTTAGTGGGGATGGCTATGAAGCTGTACTTGGCTGCTGCTGTTGACCTGAATATCAACATTTGCTCTGTCCTGTGGACTGAACCTGCTTATCAAAACTTGAAGCCCTTAGCTGGGTGTGATGGCGCTCACAGTAGTCCAGCCACTGTGGGGGCTAAGGAGGGAGAGTAGTTTGAGACCAGCCTAGCGTGGCAAGACCCTGTCTCTTCAAAAAAACAGACAACCCCGCCAAAACCAAAAACTGTGAAGCTTTATTTCTTTTGACCTTAGATAACTTAGAAGAAAAGCCCATGTGCCTCTCTGGATCGTATTATGTCCACCAGACGGTAGGCAGAGTGATGCATAGACGGATGTAATGTATCTCTATGTGGTCAGTGCAGGTTGACAAACCCCATTGGTTTGGTATGTTTGTCTTAGGCTTCAACTAAAGTGTACTGTTTTCTTTTGTGCAGTACTCAGTTCTAATGATTGCTGTTTTCCCAAATATCAACTGCCTTCTGACGTGCAAATACAATATTTATTATAAATTTTTTCTAGAAATCAGTAATTTCAGGTATTAACTAGACAGTGTGAATGTAAACGTTTATAAGGTGTTCCTCATACCGGTGACTCTTGGAGGACTTATGGAACTTGCTGAGCATATAGAGAAGGCAGAGGGCCCTGAGGATCTGACTGTCTGTCGGCCACAGCATAGGTTAGAGTGAAACCAAGTGCTGAACTGTGTGGCACCACCATTAGTGGTCTTGGAGATTTCTAAAGGATAAGTTTTTTTTGTTGTTCTTTTTTCCCCCCTCGACGCAGTCTCACTGTGTCGCCCTCAGTAGAGTGCCAGTGGTGTCACAGCTCACAGCAACCTCAAACTCTTGGGTTTAAGCGATTCTCTTGCCTCAGACTCCCGAGCAACTGGGACTACAGGCACCCGCCACCATACCTAGCTATTTTTTTGGTTGCAGTTGTTAATTGTTGTTTAGCAGGCCCAGGCTGAGCTCAAACCCACAAGCCTCGGTGTATGTGGCTGGCACCCTACCCACTGAGCTACGGGCGCCACCAAGATGAATTTTCTTTTTTTTGGTAGAGACAGAGTCTCACTTTATTGCCTTCGGTTGAGTGCTGTGGCGTCACACAGCTCACAGCAACCTCCAACTCCTGGGCTTAGGCGATTCTCTTGCCTCGGCCTCCCGAGTAGCTGGGACTACAGGCGCCCGCCACAACACCCGGCTTTTTTTGTTGTGGTTTGGCCGGGGCCGGGTTTGAACCTGCCACCCTCGGTATATGGGGCCGGCGCCTTACTCACTGAGCCACAGGCGCCACTCCTATACAATACCAATTTTAAATGCAAATAGCAGAGCATTTAGCTCATATATATAGTTTCTGAAATGCTACCATCATAGTTTATCACTCCTCCCCAGTGAGTTCCTCAAGCTGGTCAGAAGAGAGACACATCAGACCCTTGGGAACCTGTGATTCTGGCACCTGCTTGGTTCTTCCTCCCTTAGGTCACCAGGCCTACTGAATGCCGGTCTGGGGCAATCAAGCCAGGCCTCTTCCTTTCCACAGGCCCACCCACTGCCCCAACCCGCGGCAGCCGGGCTACCCCAGGATCTTTAATCTTCAGGCTGGATCTTTGTACCTGGATCAGGGCATCTGAATGACCCTTGCCAAGACGTGACTCCAGCTAGGGGAGGAGGGAAATGAGTTGGGGCCAGCCGCTACCATGTCATGTCTAGAGGTGTTCTGGGGCCTAGACACCTAACACTGACCCTTTCCTTGCTTGTGGCCAGGCCCTGGTTGGGAGCAGAGTGTGGTGCAGTACTTCGGGAAGGGGAAGCTTGGGGTGCTTCTGTACACTAGGTGCACAGCAGCTCAGAGAACCACGCTGGGGTGTCTGCGGTGACAGGAGGCAGGATCATGAGTGAGCACACATGCTGAGCATCCCCTACACACAAACACACCACTGTCCCGCTGGACTTCATTTACAAAACACAGTTCAAAGACACAATCACTGTATTAAGAGTTTCAAGATGGCAGCCACAGATCGTTAGACCTCAGCTGCTGGGCCTTCGAAATGCCTGGTCTTTCTTCACGCAGGGTCCCGTGTGGCTGCCCTGGTCACTCGCCTGTGAAACTACCCTTCCCTACCTTAGAAAGTTTTCATTTTGAAATGTCTGGCGTGCTGAGTAGTGCTAGTCCAATTTCCCCCATCCCACACTCCACCTTTATTTTCATTTGTTCTTTGATCCACCCAATAGTTACTGAGCATCTACTCTGAGCCAGGCGCCGTTTTAGGTCCTGAAGAACAGTGAGGAAACACTGAAAGTCCTGCCCGTATTGCTCATTCAAGTGGCAAGACAGTAAAGAGCTAAGGACCACGCAGGGCGTGTCCGTGACGAGCGCGGAGGAGGAGAGGAGCGTGGGAGGGGCGGGAAGGCGGGCCGGCCGTCTAGGAAGAGGTCGTGAGCAGGGGTGCAGCAGGAAGAGGAGGAGCTAACAGTGGGGTGGGGATGGGGTGGAGAAGAAAAGAGAAAAGGGAGAGCAAACTGGGGAAAGCAATAGGCGGAATTTGGGGGCCAAGGCTTGGAAACCAAGCAGACACACTTTAAATCTGATCGTGCATCTCTTCTGTCTGAAGCCAACAAGACCCTGTTTCCTGCACAAAAGCTGGAACATCAGGTGTGTTTGGGCGGCGATGGTAGATTACTTTTTTTTATTATTTATTTATTTTGAGACAGAGCCTCAAGCTGGATAGAGTGCAGTGGCATCACAGCTCACAGCAACCTCCAATTCCTGGGCTCAAGCGAGTCTCCTGCCTCCGCCTCCCAAGTAGCTGGGACTACAGGCGCCTGCCATAACGCCCGGCCATTTTTTGGTTGCAGCCGTCATTGTTGTTTTGGCGGGCCAGGGCTGGATTCGAACCCGCCAGCTCAGGTGTACGTGGCTGACGCCTTAGCCCGCTGAGCCACAGGGGCCGAGCCGCGGTGGTAGATGAGAAGGGTCTCCCTCAGATAGGCCCAGGAGCAGCGGGTTCCACCCTAATGGTGTTCCTTCTGCATCACTTAGTATCTTTCTAAGATGTTCGGCTGGCCACCAGCACCTTCCTTCCCTTTACCCGTAAGCAATGATGAGCGATTGGACAAGGATCACCGGCTTTGAATTAGACTCAAGAGCTCCGCTGACAGACAGGACCACGAGGTGGCGCTGAGGCCCTGTTAGCCCCGCTCCCGCCCGGCGCGAGCAATCTGGCTACGGAGCGACGGTCGGTCGCAGCGCATCGGCGAGACGCCTGCACTCTTCACCCTACCCGGTGAAGCAGGTATCATTCGTGTCACATCTTGCGCCGGGAGGCAACTCGGAGATCATAGCTTCAAAGCTTATGTTCTTATTTTATTTTATTTTATTATTATTTTTATTTATTTATTTTTTTTTGTAGAGACAGAGTCTCACTTTATCGCCCTGGGTAGAGTGCCGTGGCGTCACACTGCTCACAGCAACCTCCAGCTCTTGGGCTTAAGCGATCCTCTTGCCTCAGCCTCCCGAATAGCTGGGACTACAGGCGCCCGCCACAGCGCCCGGCTATTTTTTTGTTTTGCAGTTCGGCCGAGGCCGGGCTTGAACCCGCCACCTTCGGTATATGGGGCCAGCGCCCTACTCGCTGAGCCACAGGAGCTGCCCCCTTTTGCCTTTCAAATCAGAAATCCTGTACCCATTAAAGGCTAACTCCTCATCCCCGCCCCCCAGCAGGCCTGTTTCCTGCCTGTATGAACCGGACTCGTCTGGGGACCCCATTACTGGGCTCACAGTCCTGCCCCCGGCTCATTTCACTTACCACAGCATCTTCCAGGTTCATCCCACCTGGCATTGCTGGCGCTTCCTTCGTTTTTAAGGTTGCCTGTGCTGCTTCTGGTCACACGTAAACGGTACTGGCTTCTCCCCTTCGTGTCGTATTACTCTGCAAATCTGAGTACCTCGAGAGGCCAGTATCCCGTGTCCTCTATTGTCCTCACCTCCAGAGGGCACACGTACTTGGTGGGCCCAGGAAGCACCGAGCCAGCCCCCACTCTTGAAGCCATTCTGCCTTAGGATGGCAGGAGCTCCGTCCCCTCCTACCAATGAGGGAGTAGGGTGTCACAAAGCTCAGTGACACCAGGCCTCAGCCTCCTGTGAGTGGGGCTGGGGGTGCCCCAGGATCCACAGACAGTTCCCCCATACTCGCTGCTCTGCCTCCAGGTCCCCACAGGGCACAGTGGGCCAGGGGCCTCAGAGTGCTGAAGCCAGAACATGGGGCGGGGAAGGGGTTTGAAGACGCCAAGACAGGAGGCAGTGGGGGTGCTTCTTAAAAGGAGTCTTTCTTCTAGCATAGCTGTAGATCCAGCCAAGGTAAGTAGGATTTTACTTCAGACACCTACCAAGCAACACTCTTTCTCATCTCCATCCTCTGGTGACATCAACCTCAGATTTGCACCCCACCGAGAGCATCAATCATGCAACAGCGCTTCACAAACACGCACCCGCACAACTCGCGGACTCGGTTACTGCGCAGATGACTCTGCTTTAGTCAGTCTCCATGGGGCCTGGGATCTTGCATTTCCTTCCTTCCTTCCTTCCTTCCTTTCCTTTTCTCCTTCTTTTCTTTCTTCAGTTTTTATTTTTATTTTTTGAGACAGAGTCTCACTATGTCACCCTCAGTAGAGTGCGGTGACATCACAGCTCACAGCAACCTCAAACTCTTGGGCTTAAGTGATTCTCTTGCCTCAGCCTCCCAAGTAGCTGGGACTACATGAGCCCGCTAAAATTCCCGGCTATTTTTTTTGTTGTTGTTATAGTTGTTATTGTTGTTTGGCAGGCCTGGGCCGGGTTCGAACCCGCCAGCCCTGGTGTATGTGGCTGGCACCCTAGCTGCTGATCTACGGGATCTTGCATTTCTAACCAGCACCTAATGGGTGCCATGAGGCTAGACCACTTTGTGGGCAAGGCTTAGGAGATCCCTGGCTCCCAACCCTGACCTACAGCATCTCAGTTTCTTTGAAGGTTGGTCAGCTCTCCCAGGGCAAGCAGCGTTGTGATGAATTAATGCGTGCTTTAGAGGCTCGTCCTCCACAGGACAGCCCAATGGCCTTGCCACACTGGCTTACATATTCCTTGGGATTGAAGCTGTAGCCCTGGGGCAGTGAGTCACCACTGGGGAACCACAGGGTATCCTCCTTACTATCCACAGCACCCTCAACTGAAAATGCCACGCTATGTGCAGAGGCTGCCGGATGACAGGGACTCAAAGGTGCTGGCCCTGAGTGGCTGGGAAGCTACCAGAGCCAAATGGGGAGGAGGGGCAGAGGGTCTGAAAATCATTACCCACTTGCAAAGTGACCAGCCAGTGTCCTCTTCCCAGGTTAGGTGGAGTCACTGCACCTCTGGCAGGGGGGACGCATGACTCAGCTCAGAGGCTGCTGCTGCGGATGGGTTAACCCGCCTGGTTTCTGGCAAGCATTTCATCCTGCCCTACCTCCACAACAGGTTCTGGAGATCTGAAAACTGCCCTCAATGTCCCAGCCTGACTTTACAAGGCCCTAGAAATTAAATGCGAAGATGTTTTCCAGCAGCCCACTCCCTACCCCCCAGGCACTTCTGCAGCATTAACCTGCTTGTTTGCTGTCACTTCGGTGCCTCTTTGGGGATTCAGATCAGAAAGGTAACGACAATCTAAACACGTTGCTATTACTGGGTTTCAGGAAGGTCACAGGCAGGTAGGGTGGGCGTAAGGGGCTAAAGCTCGGAGAGGTGGTCTGCGTGATGTCAACGGCAGTGCTGGGACCCAAAGCCAGGTTTTCTGACTCCAACCTGACCTTCTTCCCACCATCCTTAGCTCTGATGGCTTCAACATTCACTCTGTGGTGTTAGGTATGTGTGGCCAGTTTCTAAAACGGCCCTGTGGCTTCACTTCTGTTTCCATCTCTCACCTCAACACTCTGGCCAAGCAGCTGACTCTTCAGCTAAACAGTCACTGCTCCTCGTCCGTGAGGTCCCCTGGCTCTGTGCTTTGCTTTTCCCTGAGCAAATTCGGGCTCCTACTATTCCACCATCTCTCCTCTGTCCTCTGACCATTCCAACAAATGGTCACAGCCAGCTCCTGGCTCCTCGATGAGGCCTGTGTCGTCACTGCACAGGTGGGACCTCTAGGCCCTGCTGCCTCACCTGGACAGTGTCTTTGGCACCGGTCACAGGTCCAGAAGACTGGCCTGGGGTCTCCTGTCTGCAGAGCTCCTGAGGGGCTGGAAGGCTGTGGCCTGGTCAGATGGCTGCATCTGGGGAAGGTGCCTCCAACTCGTGCTAAGGAGCTGGGCAACACAGGGCTGCTCAGACGTATTCCTGCTGCAGCCCACCTGAGACACGAGATGCCCTCCTGTCACCAGCAGATAGATGGACACGTCACGGTGCTGCTTCCCTAGATAATCCCAGACAGATCTCACTCTCCTGAGCTGTCCCAATGAGAGAGAGCAGTCCAAGAGCTCGGTCTCACAGCCCACGAGGGCTGCCTCCATTTCAGCTGATGTGATGCAGAGGAAAGCCTGGGGCAGGGAGTCAGGCACACCGCGATTCTGAACCGCCTCTCCCCACCTCACCCTGTGCCTTGGGAAGGAAGGCCCAACTTCCTCATCTCTAAAAAGGTGGCCCTACAACCAGCCCCAGACACTGCAATCGCTAATAGATGTGGTCATGAATGCCACGTGCTTGCAAGGGGGACTGCTCAACAAAGTTGATTCCACTCCCCTTCTTCCTCTTTTTAGCAACTGCGCAGCCCATGACCCAGAAAGTAGCGAAATTAAGAAAGTGAACTGTCATAGTGCAAACGCAATCCTTAGCTTCTTTCAAAGCCCTTTCCAAATTCAGTGAATTGATGCTGTAGAAGAAGGACCTAAATACAAACTCAAACCTGCACATGTTTACCCAAAACCTAAAACTCAGGATTACTATCACCCAAAACGGAGAGAAAAACCACAGTCTAGCAGTTTAGCAAGGAGTCTAGACAGAGTGTAAGGTTTAAGGCAAGGGACCAGGCACAAACTCAAATGGAAACTGTTTCAGGCCTTTTTACAGACTTCTAGTTCCTTAAGAACTTAAAAGAAAAAGGAAAGAAAAAGAGAGAAAGGAAAAAAAGAAATCCTTGTGTGATTGGCCAAGTCAATATTTTATTTAAAAAAAACTCAAAACACACATACACACACACACACACGATGGTAACAAAGGCCGGGAGAAGGAAAGGAGACTCAAGATGCCCTATTCGGGAACAGGCTGACCACTTTCAGAAAGAGAATATTTTAGAGACCAGTTTGACAAGCTAGATAAATTAGGAGGCGGCTTTGTTTTTATAAGAGGAATTTAAGGCATTGGGCACTCCCCTGAGGAATGTGAAGTTGAAGCAGATTCACAAACTCCCACGTCTGTTAAGTGGGTCATCAGTGCCGGAGGACCATCAGTACCTCAAGAGCCCCTGAGGCTGCTTTCCTTTCTGGCAGAAGAGGAAGACTGTTCTCCAAGGAGGACGTGAGAAATCCGGCCAGCTCAGGAGCACAGGGAACTACCTCCTGCAAAGGCCACAGGAAACTGCAGGCCCTTCCTGGCATCCACCAGCCAGGGCAGGTCTTTGGCACCGGTCACAGGTCCAGAAGACTGGCCTAGGGTCCTCCTGTCTGCAGAGTTCCTGAGGGGCTGGAAGGCTGTGGCCTGGTCAGGCGGCTGCATCTGGGGAAGGAAATGACAAACTTGAGGCAGCCTGTCAGGGGCAGAGCTGACCAGAAGCCACACAGTGCCCTTGTGATCTCAAAGCCTGCTCAAGGTGGGGCCAGAAGAGGACAGAGTCCTCCACCCAGAGCTGACTTTCATTGGAATTCTTTTATTTTATTTATTTTTTTGGAGACAGAATCTCACTTTGTCACCCTCAGTAGAGTGCTGTGGCATCACAGCTCACAGCAATTTCAAACTCTTGGGCTTAAGTAATTCTCTTGCTTCAGCCTCCCAGTAGCTGGGACTACAGGCGCCTGCCACAACCTCCAGGTATTTTTGTTTTTTGGTTGTAGTTGTCATTGTTTGGCAGACCAGGGCTGGATTCTAACCTGCCAGCTCTGGTGTATGTGGCTGGTGCCCTAGCCACTGAGCTATAGGCGCCGAGCCAGGAATTATTTTATTGTTTTAAAAATACATTTCTATAAAAGGAAAAAATCTATAGTGCAGAGGGGTGCCTATCCCCTTTTACCCACCTCATCCCCTTCCTCAGAGGTGACCCCCAGTAACTCCATTCTCTGTTTCTTTCAGCAATTTCTCCACAATTTAAATAATATACATAGATTTATCACCTTTAGATATTACTTATTTTCTTCTATATTCTCCAATTTTTTATCATTCATTTTTCTTCAACAGCTTTACGGGATATGATTCACATACCATACCAGTCACCCATCTAAAGTGTAAAATTCAGTGGTCTTTCAGAACAGTCGCAGGACTGTGTAGCCATCATCATAATTTCAGAACATTTTATCGCCCCAAAGAGAAACTCCATCCCCATTAGCCATCTCTCCCGAGTCCCTCCTGCCCCAGGCCCAGCCACCAGGGTCTGGCTCTCTGTGGTTCTGCCTATTCTGGACATTCCTCTGAATGGAAACCTGAGCTACGGAGGCCTCGGCACCTGGCGCCTTTCACGAGCACCATGTCATGTTATGGCTCCGCCACGATGGCCCTTCTGCAGCTGTTCAGACAACGTAACACGCATGCTTGGACACTGCTAAAGTGTTTTTTACAAAGAAAGAAAAAGGATGAAGAAAGGAAGCCCTGGCACAAAGAAAGAAATAGATTAATGAAAACAGTAGGTTTCAGCTGAAGCGTGTCCAGAGGTGAGACCAGAGAGTGGGGGAGGGTCAGGCAGGTTTAAGGAAAGTGACAGAGACCCACCTGGGCAGAGCCACAGACGGCATCTGTGCAGGTAGAGACCCCTTTTATGTGGGGCTGTAGCAGGTGGAAAGGCCCCACTGCTGACTGGAGGACTTGGTGGGCTCGGGGTCTTGTGGCTCAAATGTTCTGGGCAGGGCTAGCTAAGCCCTTTGTGGTCTTTGTTCTGGGAGGGGAAGAAGATGAGGGAAAAGGTTTATGTGTGAGCATGTTTGCTCCACCATTCTATTTCTTTTGAGACAAGAGTTTCATCTGTCGTCCAGGCTAGAGTGCCCTGGTGTCATTAGTTCACAGCAACCTCAGACTCCTGGGTTTGAGTGATGCTCTCAAGTCTCGGGAGTGGCTGGGACTACAGGTGCAGGCCACAGTGCCTGGCTTCTAGTTTTTCTTTCTTTCTTTCTTTTTCTTAGTAGAGACAGGGTCTCACTCTTGTTCAAGATGGTCTGTAACTCCTGACCATCCTGAGTGATCCACCTGCCTCAGCCTCCCAAAGGACTAGGATTACAGGTGTGAGCCACCACACCAAGCCAGCAATTCTACTTTTAAGAATTTATTCCAGACATAAAAAATGTTAAGGATATATGTATAGGAATTCGATGGTAAGGATGTTCATTACAGCACTGTCTAGTAACAGAGTTTTTTCAACACCCCCCCCTCCCCCCGCCAAACTTAATGCCCTTAAAAAGGAGACAAGTTAGGGCAGTGCCTGTGGCTCGTCGAGTAGGGCGCTGGCCCCATATACTGAAGGTGGTAGGTTTAAACCTGGCCTCAGCCAAACTGCAAAACAGAAAAATAGCCAGGTGTTGTGGCGGGGGCCTGTAGTCCCAGCTACTCGGGAGGCTGAGGCAAGAGAATCGTCTAAACCTAGGAGTTGGAGGTTGCTGTGAGCTGTGACGCCACAGCACTCTACCGAGGGTGATAAAGTGAGACTCTGTCTCTACAAAAAAAAAAAAAGAAAGAAAGAAAAAGAAAAAAAGGAGACAAGTTATTAAGGTGCAGTCCAGACATGCAAGGCATCAATATAGCACCACAGAGCTGCTGAGAATGACAGAGAAGGTTCTGAATCTGAATGATGCTGGGAAAGTACTGGGAAACTAGGGGAGGTGGCTTAAGTAGGAGGGAAAAATGGTTACAAAATAGCACATGTAGTCTGATCCTTTTAATAAAAGCAACAGGTAGGGCAGCACCTGTGGCTCAGCGAGTAAGGCGCTGGCCCCATATACCGAGGGTGGCGGGTTCAAACCTGGCCTTGGCCAAACTGCATCAAAAAATAGCCAGGCGTTGTGGTAGGCGCCTGTAGTCCCAGCTACTTGGGAGGCTGAAGCAAGAGAATTGCCTAAGCCCAAGAGTTGGAGGTTGCTGTGAGCTGTGATGCCACGGCACTCTACCAAGGGTGATAAAGTGAAGACTCTGCCTCCGCAAAAAAAAAAAAAAAAAAAAAGCAACAAGTAGATGGATTTTCAAAGGGGAAATACTGGAAACATAGACCCCCCCAGGTGATATTTCTGAATAATGTGATGACAGATGGGTTTTTATTTACATTTCTTCCTCCTCATCTGTATTTTCTAAAAGCTACACATTCTATTTTCATCATTAAGAAACTTCTATAAAGAAAATGCTTTATCTTCAGAGTCTGAAATGAAATGCCAGGGCATCACTGGGCATGGAGAGATGGCAAATTCTGTCTTCCTGCTGGCCCTGCACTCTAACACTACTTCTGAGGTCCCCTTGGGAACCGCAGGGTTGGCTGACCTCAAGAACAAGCCGTCCTCCTGTTCTGAAGAGGAGGGGACTTTCAGAGATCTTCTGGGTGCAGATAAGCAGAACTCACCTGTAGACTGGGTTACACACGAGATCTTGTAGGACAGCCATACGCTCGCCAGGCAGAGGAAGGTGGCCAAGAAACCGAAGACCTGCAGAGGAGAGAGAGGCCAGGGAGTCATAGGCCGTAGGCCAATTGCTCATTCCCTGCACCATCTGTGACCTGACCTCCTTGCTGTGCTCAGTCACTGGCCCCAGGTCCCTGGGTTGAGCCTAGGTCAGGTCTGGCAGCAAGGCCTCTGGTCTCCACCCTCTGCTCCTTTTATTTTAGGCAACTTCCGTGTCCAGGTTTGGGTTGGGACTGACTTGGGACCAAGTCATTGTACTTTAATTATCCTGAACAGATAAGTAAGGTGAAATCATATTTTAATTTGGGTTTAAAAATTTTAAACGGTTGGCCAGGCATGGTGGCTAACACATGTAATCCTAGCACTCTGGGTGGATTGCCTGAGCTCACGAGTTCCAGATCAACCTGAGCCAGAGGGAGACCTTGTCTTTAAAAATAGCTGGGTGTAGTGGCTGGTGCCTATAGTCCCAGCTATTTGGGAGGCTGAGGCAGGAGAACTGCCTAAGCCTAAGAGTTTGAGGTTGCTGTGAGCTGTGACACCACAACACTCTACTGAGGGCGACATAGTGAGACCCTGTCTCCAAATAAATAAATAAAATAAAATAAAAAAATAAATAAAATATAAAATAAAATAAAAAATAAAAATTTTAAATGTTCCACTGGATTTTATTGGTGTGGTGGCACTGTTTGCATTTCATTTGTTATGGCTGTCTGCTCTGTTCTGGCTTTATAGCATGTAAGAGCCAGAAGCTGAGGCCTTTATAACTAGTTTGCCCATATTAAATAATATTAGACTAAAACGAGTCAGAGAAATGTACTTTTCCTTTCTCAAGGTCCATCTACTGCTCAAATGCAAAGAAGCTGACTTAGTCCCGTGCAACCCCCTCGCTGGAGATGAGGAACAGGGTGGTGGGGAGGAAGGGGCCTTGGAAGAGGCTCTCAGACGGCCCAGGAGAAGGTAGGCACGAACCTGGTGTCTTTGGAACTCTGAAACCTGCAGCTGTTTTCCTTCCTGTGAACACACTGGTAGCTGCAGCAGCTAAACTTCCTGATCCCTTACTCTGTACCTGCCAGGGTACTAGGTCCTTTAGGTATGGATTCCATTAACACTACTCTACGAGGTGGGTACCCGTGTTACCTGCCCTCATGCCCACCCCATTTTACAGCTAAAGAAAAGGAGGGGCATGGGATGTGAGCCGAGGGTGCCTGGCTCCAGAGCCCACACTCCGCTCACTGTGCCACCCTAGTGCGCGGCTCAAGTCCCCAGGTGACATCAACAGGAATGGTCCTGGAGCAGCAGGTGAAGAGTAGGATTTTCAACAAGGTTTGGTTTTCTTTTCAAGCCCGGCTGCCAGTTTACATAAACAGCTGCCACCCCAGCCCACACTCACTACTCCCTGAGTGCCTTTTCCTTAGCTCCTTTTGTACCAGTTGTTTGTAGCACATAATTAGCCTATTAGAGCCTGTCCTGGCCTCTCATTGTCTGTTCTGCACAATTAGCACATTACATACTACCCTGGCCCCAACTGTCTGCACTGCATAATTGAACAGTTTATTATATTGCTACATAACACTATTCTAGATGACAATGCCTTGTTTGCTAATTGTTTCATGTGTCTTCTCCTCATCTCCTAAGCTAAATTACTACTTTCTCATAAGCAAGGACCGTATTTTAAAATATTTCTTCTGGCTTCCCTAGGCCTCATGCAAAAAGACGGTGTATGATAAACGTCAGCTCTCAGGAATCCAGGGCTGAACTAGCAAACGCAGAGGGGATCTCCCTAAGAGGGCCCTGGCGCACAGAGGGAATAGATTTCCTCTGTGTCTCTTCCCCCTGTCTGCATGGTAGCTGGGCAGGTGGTGTTTAAGGGTCATCCTCTGCAGTGACCTTCTGCCCCCATGCTGACCTTCGTAGGAGAGACTCCATCTCTCAGTGGAATTCTAGGAGCCAACCCATGCCCAGGCCAAAGTCTAGGGAATTTTAGTAATGTGTGTAAGTGAAAGACATGAATGTTACACACAGAGAGCTATTTATTCATTTCTTTTTCTTTTTTATAAAGATAGGGTCAGCTGGGCCCGGTGGCTCATGCCTGTAATCCTAGCACTCAGGGAGGCCAATGCAGGAGGATCTCAGGAGTTTGAGACAAATGTGAGCAAGAGTTGAGACCCTGTCTCTACTAAACATTGAAAAGAATTTAGCTGGGGTGGGTTGGTCAGCTATAGTCTCAGCTGCTGGGGAGGCTGAGGCAGGAGGATCACTTGAACCCAGGAGATTGAGGTTGCTGTGAGCTAGGGTGATGCCACTGTACTCTAGCCTGGGTGACAGATAGAGATTCTTTCTAAATAAATGAATAAATGAATGAATGAATGAATGAATAAATAAATAAATAAATAAGACAAAAAGATGGGGTCTCACTGTGTTGCCCAGGCTGACTCAAACTCCTAAGCTCAAACGATCCTCCTGCCTCAGCCTCCTTAGTAGCTGAGACTACAAGTACACACCACCATGCCTGGCTTGAGAGAGCTTTTCATTAAAACTAACAAACAAACAAACAAAACTCAGGGCAGCACCTGTGGCTCAAAGGAGTAGGGCGCCAGCCTCATATGCCAGAGGTGGCAGATTTGAACCCAGCCCCGGCCAAAAGCTGCCAAAAAAAGAAAAAAAACCTCATTTAAAAAATCTTGTCTTTTCATTAGTGAAGCAAATGAGTACTGGTGCATAGGCCACTGAACTGGAAATAGGTAAATCAGAAATCAAATGACAGGAATCTATGAATTTTTAAAAAATAATATAAATAATATGTACATATATCTACATGCCTATATATATGTATACACCTCCCACCATACTGTTGGGGTTTTTTGATATATTTCCATCTACTTCTATCTGTGAATAGTGATCACATGGACCTATTTTCACCCCTGAAAGGCATAGCGGTATTATTTCCTGCCCTGAATACTATTAAGAATCAGGAACGGTAAAGCCAAGACCTGTGGCAGATATTACTAATTGATCATAGTATCCTGTCCCTTGGGCTCATAAAAGGCCCTGAAATCCTTCTCTGGATATTACTGAGACAGCCACAAGTAAATGATGAGTGTGGGCATGTGCCCACCAATTTAAGTAGTGGCGGTAAGTGAGAGGGGGCTGGGTGCTCTGGCCATTTGAATTTGCCAACAGCCCTGACACACCACCTTCAGACACCCTCTGCTGAGGTAGCTGCTGGCTGGACTGCAGTAGCTGTTGAAGCTATGAAACAAAGGCCCCAGAAACCAACCACTTTCCGCCCCCCCCCCACCATGAAAAAAATGCGCAATTGAAATAAGAATTGCTTCCTAAAGGCTCCTGAGAATGTCCTCACCGATCCGGCTACCAGTCCGCTCTGGTTGTAACTCTTGGAGGCGGCCACGATGGAGGCGATGAGCAGGAGCAGGGTACCGATTAAATAGTGCAGAAGTTCCTGGGCCAAAAACAAAGCAGAGAGTGGGTAGGGAGGTCCACTCCCAGCTGTCACACAGCCGCTGGGCATCAGAAGACATGAAAAGAAAGGGAGAGTGATGCTTCTGAGTCTCCCTCACAACACCCCGCCAGGAAGGGGCCGAAGCTGGACAGGCGGGAAGGAAAGGGGACACAGAAAGGACGCCACCAAGGGCGGCTCCACTCCTGACATCAAGTTGCAGACAGTACCCTGGCCTCTGGCTAAAGTTACAACAAATCAAATGAGCTTCTTGCAACTCACAGGCTAGAGAGTTTGAACAAAATTCCAGCTCTGAGAAGGGAAACCCTTTATTTAAATCTTTTTTTTTTTTTTTTTGCAGTTTTTGGCCAGGGCGGGTGGGTTTGAACCCGCCACCTCCCGGCATCTGGGGCCGGGGCCCTACTCACTGAGCCACAGGTGCCGCCCCAAGAAGGGAAACCCTTTAAAGAGACATGTTCCTTTCTCTGCAGCTTCAGAGAAAGTTCTGGGCTAACAATGCGCTGGCTTTGTCTGGCAGCCCTGAGTGTGGACTTGAGAGGCATTTGTTCTTCAGGGCCCTTCAGACTTTGGGGCCTAGAATGAGGGGTGGTGTGTAGTGTCAGTTGGCTATCTCACTCCTAAGCCCCCTGGTTTTGTCTCATTTTGTCATTTCCCCTTCTCCACAGAAGAATGCCCTCTGGCTGGGCCCTGCCAGTGACTGAGTCTACCTTTACTTCTTGCCTGGGCCCATGGGCCTCCCATTTCCACCACATTCAATCTCTATGATTTAAATAGCATCTCTGCAGGCCAAGGACAAGGCTGCAGCTTTCAGCAGCATGGGTGCTTCCCCCTCACCCTTCGCCCTCCCCATTCAGTACCAGATCAGAGGAGAACTGGAGATGAGGGTCACTTAGAGTACTTGCCCTGAATCTAGAGGCCATCCACTTTCAGTTGTCTTCAGTGATAATTTATTTATTTATTTATTTATTTATTTATTTATTTAATTTATTTTCAGTTTGGCCAGGGACAGGTTTAAACCCGCCACCCTTGGTATATGGGGCCAGCACCCTACTGGCTGAGCCACAGGCACCGCCCTTTCAGTGAGAATTTAGACATTATTCCTTCAGGAAGTTCTGCCCATCAGGGCAGGAAGCTATTACATTCTGGAAAAGCATTCTACTTTTAAGCTTCAGCTCTTCTCAAAGCTTTGCAAAATCAAAGAACCTCATTTCTTTTTTAGTGACTTGAACGGACTATCGCAAGGTAGATCAGAGATTCTGACTACAGAGCAAATTAGGAACTGGACGCTTCCCACCTCCAAGATTTTCATCTACACAGAAAGAGGAGGATGACAAGGGACAGGGAAAGATGATTTGAGAGAATCCTAACTGGGAAGTACTTAAATAGCACTCAGCCAAATATGTGTGGCACAGGCTGTCCTTCCAACACTCAGACCCTATTTAGCCCACCCTGCTCTTGTCTGAGGTTTTATTCTCTCCTTTGCTTCCTCAATCTCAGGATCAGGGCAGAAAGGTGCTGTAACATTGAAAGTGGCCTTAGAACTCAGAACCACAAAAGAAATTTCTCTCAAAATAACAGTGGGTACTAACATTCAATGTGAATGATTAAACAATTTAATCAAGAGGCACAGGTTGGCAGACTGAATTAAAAAAAAAACCTAAGCTATACCCACAGTATATGCTGTCTACAGCGTATGCTACAAAGGAGACAGATTTTATACTCAAAGATCTGCCATGCAAACGCTAACCAAATGAAAGCCAGAGAGCTATATGAGTATCAGGCAAAATAGACTTTAACACACAAAAAGTGACTATAAAGGCTCAGCGCCCGTGGTTCAACGGGCTAAGGCGCCAGCCACGTACACCGGAGCTGGCGGGTTCGAATCCAGTCTGGGCTGCCAAACAACAATGACGGCTGCAACCAAAAAATGGCCAGGCGTTGTGGTGGGCGCCTGTGGTCCCAGCTACTTGGGAGGCGGAGGCAAGAGACTTGCTTGAGCCCAAGAATTGGAGGTTGCTATGAGTTGTGATGCCACGGCACTCTATCCAGGGTGACAGCTTGAGGCTCTGTCTCAAAAAAAAAAAAAAAAAAAAAAGTGAATATAAAGAGGGACATTTCATAATAATGAAAAGATGAAGTCACCCAGAAGATATATAACAATTATAAACACGTATGCACCTTGTAAGAGAGCCAAAATACAAGAAGCAAAAAATGAAAAAAATGAAGAGAGAAATAGATAATTCAAAAGAAATTACAAGGAAGACTCAAAAATATCTGAAGATGAATGAAAATGAAGACACAATATACCAAAATGATGGGATGCAATCAAAGCATTTCTTTTTTTCTTTTTTGAGACAGAGCCTTAAGCTGTCACCCTGGATAGAATGCCCTGGCATCACAGCTTATAGCAACCTCCAATTCCTGGGCTCAAGCGAGTCTCCTGCCTCCGCCTCCCAAGTAGCTGGGATTACGGGCACCTGCCACAATGCCCGGCCATTTTTTTTTTTGGTTGCAGCCATCATTGTTGTTTGGCGGGCCTAGGCTGGATTCAAACCTGTGAGCTCAGGTGTACGTGGCTGGTGCCTTATCCCGTTGAGCCACAGGCGCCGAGCCAATCAAAGCATTTCTCACAGGGAAATTCAAAGCTGTAAATGCAAATAGTGAAAAAGAAGAAACATCCCAAATTAAACTTCCAGTAAAGACACTGGAAACCAAATATAAAGCAAACAGAATGAAGACAATAAAAATTAATGATAAAAAGAATAGAAAAAAATAGATAAAAATCAATGAAACCAAAAGCTGGTTCTTTGGAAGAGCAACAGACCTGACAAAACTTTAGCTACCTAAATAATAAAACTTTGAACCCATCACCTTCCATATATGGGCCTAGTGCCCGACTCCTTTGAGCCACAGGTGTGTTTAAACCCAGCCCTGGCCAAAATTGTAAAACAAACAAACAAACAAACAAACAAAAAAACAAATAAAGAGAGTGTAAGAGAAAGAAAATGAGACGAAGATGCAAATGAAAGACAAAACATTACTAGTGACCTTATAGAAATAAAAAAGATTTAAAAAATACTATAAACAATTAATTGCTGTTGGATGCATTGGCCCACAACTGTAATCCTAGCATTCTAGGAGGCCGAGGCAGGAGAACGGCTTGAGCTCAGGAGTTTGAGATCAGCCTAAGCAAGAGTGAGACTATGTCTCTAGTAAAAATAGAAATAATTAGCTGTTGTGGTAGCACAGCTACTCAGGAGGCAGAGGAAGTAGGACCCTTGAGCTCCAGGAGTTTGAGGTTGCCACAAGCTAGGCTGATGCTACTGCTTGCTAGCTGGCAGTGAGAGAGCAAGAGTGTATCTCCAAAAAAAAAAGTAATTGCATGCCGCCAGTGCCTAGTCTACCCATCAAAGTACTTTTTCTAGGATGAGTTCACAAACTTAATTGTCAGTTGTTGTATGACACTTCTGATGGCCATTCCAGACAAAGAGTTCCAAAACTACTTTGATGAAACAAAGAAAAACAGTTGAGAAAACCTAACAATCTTCATGGAAGTTTGACTAGAAGAGAACTTCCTCAATCTGATAAAGGCATCTACCAAAAACCTCATCTCTAATATCACATTTAATGATGAAAGATGAAATGCTTTCTTCCTACTATCAGAAAAAAGGTGAGGCTTCTCTTGTCATTCTAGTCAGCGTTCAACTAATTTATTCAACTAGTTTCTAGCAACGAGGCAAAAGAATGAAATAAAAGGCACTGACATTAGAAAGAAGTAAAAACATCTCTCTTTGTAGATGACATGGTGTTACAGGTAGAATATTCTAAGAAATCCACTAAAAATCTATTAAAATAAATGTTCAGTGAGGTTGAAGTTAGGATTAATACTAAAAGTAATTATATTCCTATTTGCTTTCAATGAAAAATATGAAAATGAAATTGAGAAAAAAAATCTGTGTGAAATAGCATGAAAAGAATAAAATATTTATGAACAAATTTTCTTTTTCTTTTTTTTTTTTTTTTTGAGACAGAGTCTCACTATGTTGTCCTCAGTGGAGTACCTTAGGGTCACAGCTCACAGCAACCTCAAACTCTTGGGCTTAAGCAATTCTCTTGCCTCAGCCTCCCAAGTAGCTGGGACTACAGGCACCTGCCACAACGCCCAGCTGTTTTTTGGTTGCAGTTGTCATTGTTGTTTAGATGGTCCTGGCCGGGTTTGAACCTGCCAGCCTGGGTGTATGTGGTCAGTGCCACTGAACTATGGACACCACCTAGGAACAAATTTTTTTTTTCTAAAGTATAATACAAACCTTATACTCTGAAAATTTTAAAACATTGAAAGAAATGAAAGAAGATTTAAATAATTGGAAAAATCTCCCATGTTCATGGATCATAAGACTTAAAATTGGTAGGGTGGCAATATTCTCCAAGTTAATCTATAAATCCAACCCAATTAGCAATGTTTTCAGCTGATTTCTTTGTCGAAATTGAAAAGCTGACTTTTTTTTTTTTTTACTAAAGATATACTATTTTATTGGATAAGTGCTTGTCTTGAAAAAGCACATTTTTGTCAAGTCACAATACTTTCGTATGGACACTAAAGCACATCTAAAATGCTGAGGTGAAATACACACATGGTATGAGAGGCATAGAGAGTCCTTTCTGTTTCAAAACCATGGAATACTACACAAATTTGCATATCACCCTTATGCAGGGACAATGCTAATCTCTGTACCGTTCCAATTTTACCATGTGGTGCTGAAAAGAGCAAGAAAAGCTGATTGCAAAATTTATGTGGAATTGTAACAATCCAAAACAACCTCAAAATAGAACAAATTGGGAGGACTCCTAATTTCACAACTATAAAGCTGCAGTAATCAAAAAATAGTGTGGTACTGGCATGAAGAGACATACAGATCAATGGAACAGAATTCAAAAGGCAGAAATCCATGTATTTAATGGTCAATTGATTTTGACAAGGGTGCCAACACCATTCAATGGGGGAAAAAATAGTCTTTTCAACAAATGGTGCTGGGAAAATGGGTATCTCCATGCAAAGAATGAAGTTGAACCCTTACCTCACACCATATGCAAAAATCAACTCAATATTATATTAAGCAAAATAAGCCAGGAACAGAAAGGAAAACACTGCATGTTTTCAGTCATATGAGGAAGCTAAAAAGGTTGATCTTACCAGAAGTAAAAAGAGCAGAAGATACTGGAGGCTAGGAACAGTAGGGGGAAGGGGAGGATAAGGAGAGATTTGCTGAAGGACACAAAATTACAGCTAGATAGGAGTAGTAAGTTCTAGTGTTCTTTAGACTAGACTATAGTTAACATAATACTTCATATGGTTTCAAATAGCTAGGAGGATATTGAATATTCTCAACACAAAGAAATGATAAATGTTGCACATGATGGCTATGCTAATTATCCTGATCTGATCACTATACAGTGTATGTTTCAAAACATCACTATGTACGCTATTTTTTTATATCAATGACGATTTTTTTTTTTTTTTTGAGACAGAGCCTCAAGCTGTCACCCTGGATAGAGTGCTATGGCATCGCAGCTCACAGCAACCTCCAATTCCTGAGCTCAAGCGAGTCTCTTGTCTCCGCCTCCCAAGCAGCTGGGACTACAGGTGCCCGACACAACGCCCGGCCGTTTCTTGGTAGCAGCCATCATAGTCGTTTGGCGGGCCTGGGCTGGATTTGAACCCGCCAGCTCAGGCGTACGTGGCTGGCGCCTTAGCCCGCTGAGCCACAGGCGCCGAGCCTAATGATGATTTTATACATGAAAGAAATTGTGAATTTCAGTTAAAAATAACTACTTACAGGAAATAATTCTATCATACAATAAACATTTATAGTTTTTATTTTTACAATCTCTTCCCTTTATGTACGCTATTAATACATATAATTTATTATTTGTCAAGTAAAAATAATTAAAAAAATTAACACGAAATGGATAAAACCTCAATATAAAAACTAAAACTATAAAACTCTTAGAAGAAAACATAGAGGTAAATCTTGGCAGTCTTGAATTTAACAATGGCTTCTTAGATACGACACCAAAAGCATGAGCTAAAAAAGAAAAAAAAAATAGGTAAGTGGGAGTCATCAAAATCAAAAACTTGTGCTTTAACGAAGACCATCAAAAAACTAAAAAAATAGAATGGAAGAAAATATATTCAAATCATTTATCCTATAAGGGACTTTTATCTAAACTATATATGGTATACTATAAATTATACATGGTAACTCTAACAACCCAATAATAAAAAGACAAATAACCTAATCTAAAAATAGGCAAAGGTTTTTATTTTTTATTTTTATTTTTTGAGACACACTCTCATTACGTGGTCCTTGGTGTCACAGCTCACAGCAACCTCAAATTCCTGGACTTAAGCAATTCTCTTGCATCAGCCTCCCAAGTAGCTGGGACCACAGGTGCCCACTGGGTTCGAACTCACCAGCTTTGGTTTGTGTGTGGCTGGTGCTATAATCACTGAGCTACAGGCACAGAGCCAAGGCAAAGGATTTTAATAGACATTTCTTTCTTTTTTTTTTCAGTTTTTGGCCAGGGCTGGGTTTGAACCCATCACCTCTGGTATATGGGGCCGGCGCCCTACTCCTTTGAGCCACAGGCGCCTCCCTAATAGACATTTCTTCAAAAAATATGTACGAATGGCCAAAAAGCACATGAAGATAATTGACATCATTAGTCATCAGAGACATCAAAAACCACCTGAGATATATTTCATATTTACTTACAATGGTAGGTTCAGAAAGTTAGATAATAAGTTTTTTTTGAGACAGAGCCTCAAGCTGTCACCCTGGAGAGAGTGCCTTGGCATCATAGCTCACAGCAACCTCCAATTCCTGGGCTCAAGCGAGTCTCCTGCCTCCACCTCCCAAGTAGATGGGACTACAGGCGCCTGCCACAACACCCGGCCATTTTTTTTTTTGGTTGCAGCTGTCATTGTTGCTTGGCGGGCCCAGGCTGGATTCGAACCTGCCAGCTCAGGTGTATGTGGCTGGTGCCTTAGCCCGTTGAGCCACAGGCGCTGAGCCCAGATAATAAGTTTTGGAAAGGGTGTGGTGAGACTGGAACCCTGGTACACTGCTGGTGGGGATGTAAAACAGTGCAGCCACTGTGGCGTATAATCGGGCAGTTTCTCAAATAATTAAACATAAAGTTATCATATGACCCCAGCAATTCTACTCTTAGGTATATACCAAAGAAAAATGAAAATATGTCCACACAAAAGACTTGAATATGAACGTTCATAGTAGCATTATTCATAATAGTCAAAAGGTAAAAATAGCCAAAGGGAGATGAATGAAAAATAGCCTTCCGAGATGAATGAAAAACAAAGTGTGGTATATCCATGAAATGGAATAATACTTGATTATAAAAAGGAATGAAGCACAGCTATATGCTGCAACATGGATAAACCATGAAAACATTCTGCTAAGTGAAACAAGTCAGCTAAAAAGCGGCCATATGTGATTCCATTTATATGAAATGCCCCAAGTAGAAAAATTTTAGAGACAGAAAGTAGATTGATGGTTGCTTAGGATTGGAGGAAATGAGTGGTAGGGAGGTGAAAGCTACAGGGTACAACATTTTTTTGTGGAATGATGAAAATGTTCTAAAGTGGACTGTGATGACAGTTACATGATTTAAACTAAACCCTATTAAGTTGTACACTGTACATGGGCAAATGGTATGGAAGGTGAACTGCCCATCAACAAAGCTTTTTAAAAAAAAAACAGTGAGAAGAAATAAATATCTGGCAACCTCTGATTGTCTCCCTAGGCTCTGTCAGTCCCTTTTATTTATTTATTTATTTTTGAGACAAAGTCTCACTAGGTTGCCCACAATGGCGTGCTGTGCTGTCACGGCTCACAGCAACTTCAAACTCTACTTGGGCGCAAGTGATTCTCTTGCTTCGGCCTTCCTTATAGCTGGGACTTCAGGTGCCTGCCACAACTTCTGGCTATTTTGTTTGTTTGTTTGTTTAGCAGGCTCAGATCAGGTTTGAACCCACCAGCCCTGGTGCATGTGACTGGCGCCCTAAATGCAAGCCTGCCAGTCCCTTTTAGCTAACAAATCCTATCATTCCACCCTCATGTCAGCATAAATACCCCTCCTCTCCATCACTTTCTTCCTCCCATGTTCCTCCTCCAAACTCACACACCACAGCCCACTGTCTGTCACTGGAGTAAATAAACATTGAGGTGAGAGTCACATGATTTTTGAAGCTTGAAAGTGGAATTTTTGTAGCTGGAAAGTTTTAGAAACCAGAGATGTTCCCCCAAACTATGGGAAATTCAGGGCAGAAGCTGCAAAGGAGGATTAAAGAGGTGGAAGGAGCAAACAGGAAAGGCTCTGTTGGGTCTCAAAGCAGCTAATATGCTGACTTTTGCACATGGGGCAGGGCCAGGCCCCTCTTACCGACAGGGGCCAGCTGATACAGGTGAGCACATGGTAGAAGCGGAAGAGATGGACCAGGTAAAAGGCGAGGATCATTATCAAGTCGCAAATGGTGACCACTTCAAAGTAGCTGTAGGCACTGTAGTCGGTCCACAGAGAGCTCCGCACACAGATGAAGGCAATCAGCAGTGTGACCTGAGACACGAACACAGAGGCATCAGAGAAGCGCCTGCCCAAGATGTGCACCCAGGGAAAGAACGGACAAACAGAAAACAATCCAGACACCCCCTGGCAGGACCAAACTGGGTTATTTCTACCCGAATTGGCCAATAGGTTGGAAGAGTGTAATTTCATACAGTAACGTTTTAAAATACGTGCTGGTTGGGAATGCTGACAATGGCAGAGACTGACTTTGTCTTCTCCGAAGTTCATTATGTTGTGCTGGCAGGATGTCTCCTCCGAGAGGAGGCAGGAATATAGGAAAATAACAAAGTAGGACCATTTTGTTTATTTGCTAGACCTCCATGGAGCAAAGAATACAGCACAGAGCAATAGTGGACCTAGGGCTTCCATATTAGGCTTGACTGTATAAAGCTGCCAGTATTCAGCTGTTCTCGACCTACAAAGATGACAATTCACACACTACAGCTTCCTGGTTGGCAGATAGTAGTTACCATTTGCTGATCCCTGACATACATGATCTCACTAAGGCCTCTCAGAAAGCTGCCAGGTAGGTAAAATCATCCTCATGTTCACAGGGGAAAATGAGGCACGCTGGTTTAACAATTAGTGCAAGGCTACCCAGCTGGTAAGCGGCGGGGGTGGATTGAGTCCAGTTCTGCTTGACTCCAGGGACTCTGTTCTTCCATGTCGGACGAAGAGCTGCCTCCCAACAACGTAAGCCATCATCACAACGCGCTGAGGGGGGTGGGTGTGTCATCAAACTGTGTGGGGCCCTGTTTCAGAGGTGCCTGCTCACCACCAGGGCAGGTGCTGAGGGCTCATTCAGTGACACTGTCATATGCATGACTGAATGAATGAATGTGCAGAATTAATGACCTACTATTGAATTGATAGGTAAATACTAGCAACACATGAATATGACAGGTGAGTAGACTGGAGGAGGGGAAAGAAGATTCTGAGTTTTTGTGAAGGGCACTCAAAGGCAATGAAACTTTGTCTACTCCATGCAGGGAACAAATCAAGAACACACAAGGTTAAATGTATGTAAAATCTCAGAATCTATTTTAAATGTACAACTGAGGGCGGCGCCTGTGGCTGAGTGAGTAGGGCGCCGACCACATATACTTAGGGTGGCGGGTTCGAACCCGGCCCTGGCCAAACTGCAACAAAAAGTAGCCCGACGTTGTGGTGGAAGCCTGTAGTCCCAGCTACTTGGGAGGCTAAGACAAGAGAATCGCCTAAGCCCAAGAGCTGGAGGTTGCTGTGAGCTGTGACGCCATCGCACTCTACCAAGAGCAACAAAGTGAGACTCTGTCTCTTAAAAAAAAAAATGCACAACTAATTTATTTTATACAGCTTCTTTCCTATTGAATAGTAATCCTTAAAGGAGTGGGAGAGAGAGGATGATGGTGGAAGGGTGTGGGGGGTATAGAGAGAGAGAGAAAGGGAGAGATTGATTTGTGTCCTGTGGGACACTGGGCAATGTCTGGAGACATTCTTGACTGCTATAACTGGGGGATCCTAGTGGCCTTTAGCAGGTAGAGGCCAAGGGGGCTGCTGAACATCCCCCAATTCGTAGGACAGCTCCAAATGTGACCCCTAAACTACCACTGTTGAAAACTCCTGTTGGAGAAAGTGTCATCTACAGTGAGAATTACATTATGATCAGACTCAGTTAAAGCGGTCAATGCTCAAAGTGCTCTCATGTTCCGAAGCTCCTTGTTTATAGCTCTGCCAAGATCCTCTGCTATAGGTACACCAGCTACAAAAGAATTCGTGGCTTAAAGCTTCACGTGGGCACAGAGAGTGTGCTGCTAGCAGATCAAAACTCTGACATGAGGGGGCCTTCCCATTTGATTTCCCTTTGCTAATGACCAACGAGCGTTTTCCTTTTTTCGGTTCCTCTGAAGCCAGCCAGCCATGGTAATACAGTGATTCACGCCTTGAAGCTGTTTCATGCTCTGACTATTCCTCACCTTACGTGCAGAGTATGTGTGACCCCCAGGGTCCGGCTGCCTGGTCAGTCCCGTTTCCCAACCTCATCTATTTGGGGAGCTCTATGGGTTTCCCCAGTACCATGCTGACCCTCTCATGCACTGGGCTATTTTTATTCAGGGATTAAAATGCAGATAACTGGAATTATGCGGTATGATTCCTAGGTGAAGCAGCAATTTTGCACCTAATTCAATGCAAGGATTCAAATAATGTTTACAACTCTTTTTTTTTTATTTTTTCTTTTGAGGCAAAGTCTCACTATGTCGTACTTGGTGGAGAGCTGTGTCGTCACAGCTCACAGAAACATCCACTCTCGGATTTAAGCGATTCTCTTGCCTCAGCCTCCCAGGTAGCTGGGACTACAGGCGCCCGCCACAATGCACGGCTATTTTTTGTTGCAGTTGTCATTGTCGTTTAGCTGGCGTGGGCTGAGTTTGAACCTGGATCCCTTGGTGAACGTGGCTGGCGCCGTAACCACTACGCTATGGGCGCAGAACCTATAACTCTTCTTGATGACGGAGTTAGTCCTCTCTCATGGTGACAGAGGGATATGGAAGTTTTCTGATGACAAAAGGGACCTGGGCAGGCTGTCCTTCTCTGAGCTTCCAGGGCTGAGTCCTGTGTAGTAGGGTGCATGTTACCGCCCCGCCACAAACACTTCAGGCCTCTCTGGGAAACCTGAAGTTAAGACTTCTCGAATTTTGTTCACATGACCTATGGCTGCTTGCCATGTGCCCTTCTTCAGAAAAGCCCAATTTTGGAAAACTCTAGTTTAGACAGCATATGGTGTGTACTTATGCATGTTCCTTAAAACCTTCCTTTTTGCCCAAGGATTCATTCATTCCAAGTGTAAACAGCCATTGTCTTAGTCAGCTCCCCATAGTCCTAGCATTTTGAGAGGCTAAGGTGGGAGGGATCCCTGGAACCAGGAGGTTGAGGTTACAGTGAACTAGCCTGAGGGGACAGAGCTAAACCACATCTCGTAAATAAAAAATAAAATCTTAAAATAGATATGATTGACACCAGACTTTTCTGGAATTCTTTTAAGGACAGTAGGTAACTTCTGCAAATGTTGGGGACCCATAGATAATTTAAATCAATTCTCAGAGGGCGGCAAGAAAGGTGAAGTAGAAGAAAAAGACAATGGCAGAGAAGACGCCCTGGGGTGTTTGTCCCCTGTCCCCGCACTCCAACCTTCTCAGGATCCCTCCTGTTTCCAGTTAGAAAACCGAATGAACAAACACCCAAGTTCACTGGAGGGAGGAAGTTCAGACTTCCGCACAGGTTAAGGCCAGGGGGCTCTCTGGAAGAGAGATGTGTCTCTACTGAGAGTGACTTCAGTGTCCAGAGGGCTAACTTGTCTCTCAGGGTGCCTTCTAGCTCCTCTCAGAAAGGTTTATCCTTTTATGCTGAACTGTCATGAACATTGAAAATAAAATCTCTAAGTCTGGGGGTTAAAAGTAATGTTGCAAGAGCCCTCAACTCAAAGCAAGGGTCCCACAAGCCAGTTGTGACACTGTGGTGTCATTGGAATTAGAATTTCAGGGTAGAAACATCCCTCCTCCCCAAAGCTGTGTCCATTTTGACTCTATCAGAATTCTTACTAGATGAAAATTTTTGTGAACGTAGCAGAGGGTTTCAATTTCACAGATGACATCACGGGAGAAAAATGTCCCCTGAGGACTTCAGAACTAGACCAATCTGGTCCTAACTTGAGTAGATACCCACAGCCAGGTGCCCGACAGTTTCTTCATGTCCCAAGCCTGGCTGAGCCCTCCAGGAAGAAAGGGAATTTTGATTTCTAAGATGAAGAATTTCTGGAAAAGACTCAAGAGGCGCTTTTTAGGAGATGCCTGCTGGGCAGAGCAAGTGTCTCTGGCTGCCTGCTTGGCAACATTCCCTCAGTGGCCTGAGTCCTCACATCCCACGAGTCAGTCCACTGAGTGTGCCTGTGTCTGGCTGACGATGGCACCAGACGCCTTTTGTTTTGGGAGCCCCGGGTTGGATGCTGGTAGCTTACCCAGCCCTGCCTTCCCCATGCTGACCTTGGAGTAATGCTTCAGTAACAGAGACAGGGAGGAGGAGAAAGGATGTACCCGATGGAAGCCAACATCAAAAGGTCCCAGACCCAACTTTTCTGGAAAAGCCCAGGGGATAAAAGCCAGGTTTGTTCAGAAAGTCAGAGAAGTGAAGGGTGAGTGTGGTGGCTCACGCCTGTAATCCTAGCCCTCTGGGAGGTGGGTGGATTGCCTGAGCTCAGAGGTTCCAGACCAGCCTGAGCCAGAGTGAGACCTTGTCTTTAAAAATCAATGAGTGTGGTGGCGGGTACCTGTAGTCCTAGCCTCTTGGGAGGCTGAGGCATGAGAATCGCTTAAGTCAAAGAGTTTGAGGTTGCTGTGAGCTATGATGCCATGGCATTTACCGAAGGTGACAAAGTGAGACTGTCTCCAAAAAAAAAAAAAAGTCAGAGAAGTGGCTTCTGACTTTGGTGGCTGGAAGTTTCAGATGTCAATGCAGACAGGCCCACACATGACTTTACTTGGGAGCACAGGCAGGAAGAAGGATCTGTATGCCCACAACTTTGGCTGAATTTTGCCCTGGGTGTAAGGAAATTTACCCCGGCCTCCCTGTTAAAGCCTCCACTACATCATAGGCATGGGACAGACTTTGCGCAATCTCATTACCACCCGTGTGGCCGAGAGAACCCCACCCCGGCTCAATTCCTCCAGGCCCCGTTCTGCTCACCGGCAAACATCAGGCTTTTGCCCACTTTTCTCTAAACACGGCACATAGTTTTGCTTTCTATTCATAAATGAAAATGCCGTAAAAATATAACACGTAAAAGAGGGAATAACACGAATAGTAACAGGAATAATTCAGGGAATGTCAGGGATCCCCAGCTCCAGGTCTTGAGCAGACAGACAACGCACTGGCTTCTGAATCTAATTGTGCCGCGAAGCTACCTGGCAGCATCCAGAAAACCAGATTCCATGTCGGTCTGTGCTGAGAGCATTGCTGGAAGGACACGTGAGAAGCTGGTCACAGTGGCTGCCCCTGAGGAGGGAGGGTAATGTGTACTAGTTTTAAAAATTCACTTAATTTGGGGAGGCACCTGTGGCTCAAGGAGTAGGGTGCCGGCCCCATATACTGGGGGTGGCAGGTTCAAGCCCAGCCTGGGCCAAAACTGCAAAAAAAAAAAAAAAATTTACTTATTTTGTTTTCTTACATTATAAGAGATCACATATTACATTTCAAAAAAGCAATTTTTAAATGATACATCTTGGAGATCCTTAATGCCACACAAATATAGATCTACCTTTTTCTTTTCATTGTCTACACAGTGCCACCCAGGCTGTGGCTTTCAACTCAGAGAGTCTCAGCCTTGGCATTACTGACATTTGGGGCTGGATGTCGTCCTGGCCTTTACCTGCCAGGTGCTGGTCTCTATCCATTTCCCAGGGCAGCGCCTGTGGCTCAAAGGAGTAGTGCACCGGCCCCTTATACCAAAGGTGGTGGGTTCAAACCCAGCCCCAGCCAAAACTGCAAAAAAAAAAAAAAAAAAAAAAAAAAAAAGATTCTCTATTCATTTCCCAGCTGCAACAATGAAAAATGTCTCAGGACATTGCCAAAAAGGTCCTCTAGGGGGTAAAGTTGCTTCTGCTTGAGAACTGATATTTCAACAGTCTTTTATGGATGCACATCCCCTGTTTTTCACCCATACAAACGATCCTGCAAAAAATTAGATGCACTTATTTGTGTATATATGAATATTTGCGATAAATTCCCAGAAGCGAAATTACTGGGTGAAAACATATGCACATTTAAGATTTTGTTGTTTGCTGCTAAAATGCCACCCAGGAGACAGGAGTCTCCCTATCTATGGAATCTTGTCAACACAGATTAACAGTATTTAAAAAGAACAGAAGTGAAAAAAAAAGAACAGAAGTGATATCATGTTGTTTTAATTTTCATTTCATTTTATTTCATTAGCAGTGCGTTGAATGTTTATTAATATGTTTATTGTTTACTGCCTGTTTATGTTCTTGGCCTGTCTATTTTTTTTTTATTATAAGTGTAAAGAACTCTTTCTATTCTAAATATTAACTTACTGTTATGGCTATCACAAATATATTTTCTCCATCTCTCTTTGCCTTTATTTAGTCTTCTGTCTTACAAAAGTTTAAATTTTTTTTTTTTTTTAGAGACAGAGTCTCACTTTATCGCCCTCTGTAGAGTACAGTGGTGTCACAGCTCACAGCAACCTTCAACTCCTGGGCTTAGGCAATTCTCTTGCCTCAGCCTCCCGAGTACCTGGGACTACAGGTGCCCACCACAGCCCCCGGCTATTTTTCTGTTTTGCAGGTCGGGCCTAGGCTGGGTTTGAACCAGCTACCTTTGGTATATGGGGTCGGCACCCTACTTGATGAGCCACAGGTGCCGCCCAAAAGTTTAAATATTTTGGTCAAATCTATGCATCATATTTTACAGCTTCTGATTTTTATGCCTTGTTCTCCATCTCAAGATTTTTTTTTTTTTTTTTGAGACAGAGCCTCAAGCTGTCACCCTGGATAGAGTGTTGTGGCACCAGCAACCTCCAATTCCTGGGCTCAAGCAAGTCTCTTGCCTCTGCCTCCCAAGTAGCTGGGACTACAGGCGCCCGCCACAACGCCCGGCCATTTTTTTTGGTCGTAGCTGTCATTGTTGTTTGGCGGGCCCGGGCTGGATTCGAACCCACCAGCTCAGGTGTACATGGCTGGCACCTTAGCCCTTTGAGCCACAGGTGCCAAGCCCCACCTCAAGATTTTTTAAAAAACTAGTCTTCCACATTAAAAAGAAATATTTGCTTCCTTCTAAAATGTACATAAAATTTAGGTCTCTAAGCATCTAGGATTTACTTTTGTAGATGGCATGACCTAGGGCACACAATAGAGTTCTAACTTTATCCAATTAGTCAATCGATTGTACTAACATTATTTATCAGACAGCTCATCCTTCCCCACTGGTTTGAAATGCCACCTTTAACACAAACGTCTACCAGCTCATTTCCAATCCATTGTCCACACAGTAATTACCATCAACTTTAAAACACTGAAGTCTTGAAATGTAAAACCCTTCAACAGTTTCCTACTCTTTGAGAATAAGAGCAAAATTCTTTAATGAGGCTCAAAGGAATGTAAGTTCTGATCCCCGCTACTTCTGCTTTTCTGGGCACATCAGGCTCCGGGAGCTCTTCTTTTAGGAGGAGGGTCCCCAATTCTCTCTTAGGGAACGTCTGCAGCCTGTACTATATCTGTGTATTTTTCGGTTAACTTGTTTACTACTAAGTAGAATACAAACTCCATGAGTATAGGGACCCATCAGTTTCACTGTGCTCTCTGTGTGTCCTGCACACAGTAGGTGCTCAATTCAACACTGGCTGAATGAATGGTTCCTAGGGCCATCCGGCCATCCTCTGTGACTGCTCCGTGACACTCTCCATCTCCCTCCCTCACTTGCCTCCTGTCCAGCAACTATGCTCTGTTGGTGAACATCACTTAGGGATGAGTGACTTTCAGAGGTTGCCCTCAGAACATCTTTATACTTGACAGAATGTCCTTGTCACTTGCCCTTGGAGGTCTGTCATTCAGGCTTCTCCAGGCAGAATATCAGGGTGTGGGTGTGATGTAAGATTCAGGTTCCTGATTCTTAGCTTATGATGGGGCCAGAACACTTTGCTTGTTACTCAGGCTGGGCCACGTTCTGTCCCTATCCAATTTCCCCACGACAGAGCACAACCTTCAGGCCACCGAATCCTCCCCTGTGCTTTACCAGCAAAGATCATCAGGATCACATGTAGAAGGACTGGGCTAGAAAGCTCACCTTGTCCAAAATATCACTGCATCGAAGGACAAGACACACTGCTGACATGCACTGCATAGCAAACTTTGTGGTTTGGTGCTTATGTTGAACTGAAATACAGATTCTTGTTCGCAATAAGCAGTGGCTTCTCTCTGGCTTGTTTCTCTCTCAGTGTCTGACACTTTCCTGGCCTCTCCAGTGGCTGACTCAATTTCAAGAGAACACAAAGAGCATCCTCTGCCTCGTCTCCTGCTGTCTCTAGGGGAGGACACACATGGGAGTGAAAGGACAGAGATCTGGATGGTCACCTCCACAAAGAGACCATGTGGAGGAATGAGTCATCTGAGAGGAACAGCTGAGACTATGCGGCGATGCCACAGGGAACGTGACAGCTGAATCCCAAGGAGGACATCTGCTGTGGTGACAAGCCTGGCTCCTAGGACGACCAGCAGAGCAAGGTAGTCACTAACACTGCTGCCTGCTCACCGTGCACCAAGCTCTGTGTGCCTTGCATGCCCGTGCCCTCATCCCCACAAGCGTATAACCCATGCAGGTACTATCATTCTCCTCAAAGTGCAAAAGGAACCTGAGGCACAGAGATGTCAGGGACTGTGCCAGTCACACGGCTAGTGCTCCCAGAGTCAGGGGTGGGACCCAGGCAGCCTGGCTCCAGCAGCGCTGCCGCCTCCTGTTACTATGGCGATGCAGCCGTCCTATATTAGCTATCTCCCAAGGATGCCCCAGACTCACCTCTGGCTACTGATGCATGTCAGCAAAAGTGAATTGGCAAAGAGGAACTGGCGGGGAAGATGTTTGGGGCTCAGTGCCCATGGATACACCCAGGGGTGCAGGGCGCTCCAGCTGAGGCAGGGCAGGAGGTGCAGGGGGTGATGTGGACACCCTGAGCAGGGAGGAGGTGAGAGAAGCAGCAGTAACAACTGCCCACTGAGGGCCTGCTGGGCACTGGGCAGCATTTGCTGGCTCATGTCAGCCTCACAACTGTAGCCAAGAGGCAGGACCAAACTAGCAGATCAAAGCAAAGTGGGAACCAGGAGAGGTCACTTGCCCAAGGAAGGTCACCTATGTGCAAGCGATGCAACCTATGCGACCCCCAAGGCACTGTGC
This sequence comes from Arctocebus calabarensis, assembly GCA_963573935.1. Taxonomy (NCBI): domain Eukaryota; kingdom Metazoa; phylum Chordata; class Mammalia; order Primates; family Lorisidae; genus Arctocebus; species Arctocebus calabarensis. The sequence goes on from CAUYON010118478.1 coordinate 61,348, forward strand.
TGGGCCACACTTCTGCTTACGTACTGTTTAGAGGAGAGGTAGAAAGGAAAGGAAGCCAATCACCCTGGTGAGGGCTCTGTGGGCTGAGAACAGTACATTCATTACCCCCGTCTACCCCAAACAAGTAGGGGCTCTACACCCGGAAGCGACGGGTTACCAGGGAAGCTGTGTGAAAGCCACGCCCACAACACTCAGCGGTGGTTTAGGCCAGAGCAACGGTTTAGCTAGGAAAAAAACTAGCCTAAGATGTGCACGCCCCTCCAAGGCCACTTCCCACTATAGTCAGTTTGACCTTGTCCTGCACATGCAGTGTGGACCACAACGAGTTCACTATTGTGCCACGCATCCTCAGTGTCCAGCACATAGTATGTTTTCAATCCTATCTGCAGAACTGAATCTGGGATGAAACTGAATTCTCAGCAGCAGCTCTAGTTTACAATGGCCAGCAGCTGAATGCAGCCTCTTTTTTGCAATCATTTCTCTAGAGGCTTTCAGGGGATTGCAATTGGAGGTGGCCCTGGACACAGAGTTGTGCTTTCATAAAGGCGCAGGCGGAAGGGGGGCCTGAGCAGGCCTCGTCCTGACACACAAACACAATGCCCAGAAATCAGATCGAGTGTCTGTGGATGAGAGTATACAGTACTGGATCCCAAAAACATGGGAACAAACAGGCACAAGTGATCTTCTGAGGGGGGTGAAAATGTCTGAAAATTGGATTATGATGTTGGTTGCACAACTCTATCAACTTATTAAAAACATTTGAACTGGAGGCTTGGCGCCTGTGGCTCAACAGGCTAAGGTGCCAGCCACATACACTTGAGCTGGCGGGTTCGAATCCAGCCCGGGCCCGCCAAACAACAATGACGGTTGTAACCAAAAACAGCCAGGCGTTGTGGCGGGCACCTGTAGTCCCAGCTACTTGGGAGGCGGAGGCAGGAGACTCGCTTGAGCCCAGGAATTGGAGGTTGCTGTGAGCTGTGATGCCATGGCACTCTACCCAGGGTGACAGCTTGAGGCTCTGTCTCAAAAAAAAAAA
>CAUYON010118484.1:0-15878 GCA_963573935.1 Arctocebus calabarensis
AGGAGACAATGGCTGCAAAAACTTCAAAGTATCTGTTCCTGGATAACCAGAAAACAGTCTTTGTGTTTGCCTCAGGGTTGCCCAAATCTATTGCTTTTTCTGTGAAGGCAAAAGCCAGTTTAACCCATTAGTGGCTTACTCAAAAGAGAAGTACATGAGACATACATGTGGGGATTTCTAACCCCACACCAGAGTCTACCAACTGGTGAATCAATAGAAAAATTATAGTACATGCATCTAGTGGAATCCTATTTAGTAATAAACAATTTTTATGTATGTACAACAGGAATAAATCTCCAAAACACGAGCTTCCTGACAGGTGCCAGATACAAAAGGTTATATAGGGTACAATTAAATTTATATGACAATCTGAAGAAAGGAAACTATAAAGACAGAAATCAGCTATCTGATAACTGATAACAGATAACTGATTTCTGTCGCCAGGAGCAGAAAGTTAGTAGAAGAAATTGATTTTAAAGGGACACAGGATAACTTTCTGAAGTGAGATCTTGATCATATTGGTAGTTACATGGCTCTATTTATTTCTCAAAACTCAACAAACCACCTATAGAAGGTGAAAATTTTGATATGAAAATTATACAACTATAAACTTGAGTTAAAAACAAACCTTTGTGAGACAAATAGTAATAATATTACTGTTTCAATTTCTAGGTAAACAAACAGAAGCTAAAAAGTCAAAATGATCTGCTGGAAACAACCACATGATAAATGACAGAGATATAAAAACTTCAATCCAGACCCCCAATTCCTCATCTCAAGCTCTTTCTTGACACTGCATTTTTTTTTATATATAATGCAAGTTCTTTTATAACATTTTCTCATCTGCAATTTAATGTACAAGAGGATTCAAATTTACATCGTGTTAACCCAAGGGGTCATATTAGGTGCATTCAATTAATAGATAGAAATCATAGAAAAATCAGAAATTTAGCTTAAATTAAATTAATTTAAAATAAAAACTGCTTGAACAATGAAGTCCTTTAGAAAATGGGCTAGTGATTGATAAGGCTTTGGTAAAATCCTATATGCCAGAAAAGCAAGAGCAGGGAGGTGATGAGGAATTTAAAGATGAGGTGGGCACCTGCAATCTCAGGTCCCTAAGCGTCTGGTATCACTCCTGCTCTGGAAAGAGGTAAGAGACACGTATTGCGCCTCCAACATGAAGGGCAGTTCTAAGGCCTGTACGTGTCACAAAGATGAAAAAGATGCAACTGTTAACCCGAAGAGATATATTATAAAATGTTTTAGACGTTTCACCTATAGAAAATGATTGTGTAAATCATATATCTTAAAAGCAAATCCCTAGCTTAATAGAGTTAAGTGTATTTCTTTATGAAACCCATAAGAGGAAATAAAAATTATATTCTCAACCAACAGCATAAAATACTCAGTGCAAATTATGATAGACTTTAAAAAATCTATACATAATGTGTGATGATTAAAATTAAGCTTATTTAATCAGAGACTGAATATAATTCCTTCTCTTACCATTTATGCATTTAAGTATAAACTTTTATGTTAGGTTGGTGGGATTAGTTGACTTGGACTGTTTTTTATGATTGGAAAGAATTTCAATTTTATAGCCTTGAGGACCTAGAAATGCAGTTCTAAGTAATTACTGTGCATATAAGAATAATGTAAACATCCATGGGTGGGAATTCAGTTAGAGTCTCCAAACTCAAGGGCAGAATTTAGTCCAGACCATTTGAAAATAATAGCATCCTCCCTTATAATTATAAGATCAATGACTGACAAGATAATTAGTATATCTGGTAATCAAGGTAACAGCTTTTGCAGATCTAATTAAAGTATATTCTGTTGCTTGGAATACATGCCAAAGGTGTTAAACTAATCTTCTGTCCTTAAAGATGATGGCTGAATCTTAAGAAGCTAACAGAAATAAGCTGCATTTCTCACTTCATTAATGGGTAAGGGAATGAATACATCAATACTATTCACTCTTGAATTATGATTTCCATTTTAGAGTAGTTTGACAAAAGAGCTTCCATTAGGGAAGAATATCAGTTTGAATACCTACATCCCAATCAACTGTGGGATTTACACTACACAATTCTTTCAGTCTAACTTGTTGATGTGAATAGAAGACAAACTCAGAATAGTCACCAACTACAAAGTTAATTTTTCTCGAGCCAAAATGTCTGTGGCCAATTAAGTCCCAACTGTGACACGTAGACCTTTGACAACTTTCACAGTTGGCATTTGTTGCTTATACCTGCATTCTCTTTCTTTGGGTCACAGATCCTTTATTTTCCTTTGGAACATCCTCCCACATCAAAACTGTGTGGTCTTGCTGAGGTTGGAAATCATTGCTTTCCCCTATTTAAGATTTGGGATGACTCCATGAAATAGGTATTAACTTTGTCTCCATTTTGCAGATGAAGAAACTGAACTTAGAGGTGTTAAAGAAGCTGTCCAAGGTGAGGATAATCACTATTAATTAATTTTAAAATAATCACAAAATATCAGTGGCTTCATGCAATGACGGTGAATTTCTTTCTCATACAAAGCCTAGTCTTTTTTTTTATTTTATTCAAATTAATATGAGAGTACAATATTTAGGGTACATTGTTCAGGGTAAAGTTTCATTTGTAGAAGAGCCCCTCCCCAGGGCGAATGTTATACACTCTCACAATGGGCACATCAGGTGGGATCCCACCTCAAGCCCTCTCTCCTTCTATCTTATATCCTCCTTCCTCCCCCCTCCCGCTTCTCTCTACCCCTGGACTGGGCTATAATAGTGTTTTAAAAGCCTAGTTCTCACATACAGTTTACTCATGTCTCTGGGTAGCTTCCCTCTAAATGCTGTTTTGCAGATCCAGGCTCCCTCCTTACAAGAGTTCTTCTGTTTTGTATTGTCAATAGCATACCGGTGTTACCTAGCCGACAGTTAGAGATGGGCTACAGACTTGGGGGAGGCAACTTAGATGCGCAAGTGCCTCAGCTCAGAAGCAAAACACCTAAACTCTGACCACATTCTGATCAGTCATTAGATGCAAGAAATCTGAGACCTTCTTTTTACCCAAAATGAAAAGTGAATGCAGCAGTGTCTGCTCCAGAATTAAGATTGGTTAATATGGGTGAAACCTGGATTTCAACCCAATGTAACTGACTGTTGATTTAAGGCCCTAAAGCACTATGCTGCCACATTGACCTCTAGCACTTATTAAAAGTATGTGACAGTGCTAGGCATGTGGTAGGCCCTTAATAAATGTAAGGTTTCTTCTAAGGAAGAAAGAAAAAGAAAGAGGAGGAGAGAACAAAGGAAGGAGGGAGAGAAAGAAGGAGAAAAGAAAAGGGGATAAGGAGGTAATTAAATAAAGACTGATCACAGACAATTAAGTTCAAGTTCCTTTATTTTGTGCTTCTTTTGTCTCTTAATATCCTTAATTTGGCAAACTAGGGATGCAGAACAAATGATTAATCATGTTTTTTAAATTACAATACGAAATAAATGACAGCAGAAATGAAAGGCTTATATACAGCCTGACCTTTCTAACTCAGCCAGGTAATAACTCATTAAGCAGAACCCACTGTGATGATGTTTTGAATGTCAGTGGTAGTTTTGATATTCCTTGAGTTTCTGCATTTGCATGTATAACACAATTTATATGCCACAGATCTTCTTTGCATTTATGCCTGAACTTATTTTCTTTTAAAGTTTTCCAAGTATTTATTAGAGGTTTCAAGGCACTTTCTGTCTCCCCTGAGTGTGACATATCTTCCCATCCAGCCTCCTTAACTTGCCACACTTTACCTCGGGTGATCTTCCGGGCTCTGTTCTGAGCTCCATGATACTTTATGAGCATAACTAGGGGGCAATATTGAAAGTAAACTGACGGGGAGAAAATAATGCTATCCTTTTAATCATTTCTCCAAATATATTATATACTAATGCTTTTCTAAACTCTCTTCATCAAGAAGACATTAGAACCTCTCATTCTTCACAAAATGAATAATAAATGAACTTAAAACTCTTGCTCAGGCTCACATCCATCCTAAAGACTCATGCTGGCCTTCTCTTCCTTTACTTCCAGCCTGATTTCATGTGCCAAAAAGCAACTGACCACACCACCCTTACCACCCTGACCCCTGCCTCCACCACTTGACTGTTTCAAGCATCTCAAGGGCTCAGATCTGAGCAAATCTGTCTCCAAACCCGAAAGAGAAGAAAAGTTATTTTTCCCCCTTCAGTGTAAGGACAAAACAGAAGTTTTTCTTTCCTGGTTCCAAACTGACAATTTCTCATTTCCTTCAGGGAAAACCCCTCCTCCACCCATATGTGTATGGCTTTGATTAGCATAGGGTCAAACAAGTTCTATAGTTGTCTGACATCAGAAAATTTCCATTCATGGGAGTTATATTTGTTAAAATAAGATGACATATGAAATACAACAGTTTGATACAGGTGAGGCTCCATTAAGCTTATCTAGAAGCTACAAATGTACATTTTGGCCAAAAGAGAAAAATACTGATTTTCTTGAATGAATCATCTGTATTTAGGAAATTATGCCCATATGCCATACTGCATTAAATCCAGCTGATGAAATAACATTTCCATTGTATTTGAAACTTATTTACCACAAAGAAGAGCTATATACTATCTAAGAGATTCTCTCAGCTATGTTAGAATTTGGTCAAAAAAAGGAAATAAAAGAAACTACCTGATAAATTGTGTTACTCCCTGGTAGGCAGAATTCCAAATTGACCTTTTATGATCTTTGTCCTCAAAAAATCTCTTCCTCTCACTGTGGAAGAACTGGTGAATGCAAGGAAATATCCCTCCGAAGATCACGCTACATTATATAACAAAGGGATTTTTGTGTTTGTGATTAGTTTACTAACCTGTGGGTTTTTCATTCTACTAGTCCTTTAAAATCACAGCATTTTCTCTGGTGAGTGGTAAGTATTACAGGAGAAAGTTTGTTACAGTCAAGCACAAGAACTGAATCAAGGCTTGAAGACAGGGGGGACCTCGTGTCAAAACCCTGAGAATAACTTTTAGCAGCTAAGAGTAGCCCCTAACTGACAGCAAAAAATGGAAACCTCACTCCTCTAGTCACAGGGAGTTAAATTCTGCCAACCAAAATAAGCTTAGAAGCAGGTTTTTTCCTTGAGCCTCTAAAGGAAAGCTTGGGTCTGTTGAAACATTAGTTTTGACCTTGTGAGACTAGAAGTAGACAATTCATTTTCACCATACCGGACTCCTGACACACCAAACTATGAGCTAATAAATTCATGTTGCTTTGAGCTGCTAAGAACATGGTAATTCGTTATGCAGCAATGCAAGCTGCTACAGCTAAGACATAAAGAAGAGTTACACTTTTGGTAATGGCCATCTGCCTTTGTAACTAAACATATAGAGTACTAAGACTTCCACACTTCAAAAAACACTAACATCTATCTTTTACTATTCCAAGGTCACCAGATAAAATGATCCAAACATACGAAGACCATATGTTGTCTATAAAGGCTTCTCACAAATCTCTACCTGTTTTCCTTTATTCTGACATGTGTACCTTTAAATTTACAATCAGTGTTATAAATGAAACAATAACCTAGAAGGCTGTTTAAGAGGCATTAAAACCAGAGTAGTGGCAATTGCCTCTCAATAGTTGAAGACACACCAAGAGTAAAGTCATAACCTGAGGATAAGTTTTTAGAAGCCCACTCACAAAAACTGTGAATCTTTTTCCTAAGGCACTTAAAAATATGGTTCTTAGGAACGAAGCTTGACCTCTGTTATCATATGAGTATTTTTTACAGGTGTCTCAGTGTTATATGCACTCAACATCTGCCTTCACTTGTGTGGAACAACCTTCTAGTTTTAGCTAAACTGTTTTAGAAGAGAATCCTTATTGAAAACCAAGGAGCACGGTGATTTATTTTTTAAGTTTTGAATATATGTTTTAACATGAAGCTGTAGCATGTAAACAGGGGTCTGCAAATGACTTTGCACTCCACAGAGATTTGCATCTAATCTCCCTGTTTACCTAACACGTTTTCAACCAGCACCTAAGATAGCCTGGTGATTATGGGGCCAGAAGAAAGTTTAGACAGTCCAGCTAATATAGTATCAATTCCAACTTTACCAGCAGTCCCCAACTTTTGGCTTGCGTGGTGTGAGGGTGAGGGGATTCTGGGAGGGGAAGGTGGAGTTCCACAGGAAGGCATGGAGGAGGCGGAGCTCAGGGGGTTCTGCAAGTGATGAGGAGCAGCTTTGAATACAGAAAAGTCTTCACTGGCTTGCCCTCTACTCACCTGCCACTCCACTCACCATCTGCTCTGCACCTGGATTCCTAAGTTTCATGAAGACAGTTTTTCTGGGGGTGCAGGATCTCAGGCAGTGATGCAGCCCAGTTCCTAATAAGCCACAGATGGGTACCTGTCCAGTCAGTCCTCAGGGTCTGGGAACCACAGACCTTTACCATCTATTAGCTAACTAAATATATACAAGGCTCAGTTTCCTCATTTATCTAAGAAGATGAAGAAATTTCTTGAAGAGCAGTGATGAGGATAATAAATTTCTTGCACAGCCGTGATGATGATTACTTAACAAGTAAGTCCGGAGCTTGTCATTGTTCTGACCAATATGGGGTGCTAATTTTTATTAACATTTTTTTCTGAAATCCAATAATTTTAATTTCTAGCTTATTTCAAATTCCACCAAAAAAAAAAAATTTCAGTTGTACTTACTAAAACTTTTCTCTTGATGTTACCCTTTATCAGGACACTTGCTTCTTTGTCAATAGTTCCTCACTCAATATTAAGGAATGAATACTAACACAGTCTGCCTTAAGGGCACTCTGTCATGAAACCCTGATAGCTTAAAGTAGATTTGAAAAAGATATTTTAACCTCAACCCTCTGGCTATTAATGAGGATATTTAGCACTTTCAGTGGAAGCTTTATTAGTCCAGGCCAGAAGGGCCATATTAATACTTTTCTATTTTTGAATTGCAAAATAACTTCTTCATGCAAAATTTTGCTTATAACAAATGGCAGTATGAATATGGTGGTATTCACTTTCCAGTCTTTAAAATATTTATCCCATGTCCTTGTAACACATTCATCATGCTGTAATTTTTTTAAGAGTCTGAACTGGGCTATTCAGTATTTTATGAATTCAGAGCAAGACTCTATTATTTATTCTAAATGTGACAGGATAGCTTTAGAGGTGGGCAGCCCCCACACAAGTAATCTGCTGATTAGTGCAAGTATGCATATCAGAAGCCAACAAACTCCAATTTGCATTGAATGCCAGGTGCATAACAACTTATCACAGAAGCCCAGACAGGAGGGCAAAGAAATATCCTTTCCTTCATTATGAGCATGTGTGTGCAGATGTGAACCTGAGTTTGTATGACTGAGCTTTCTAGGATAATAAGTTAATGCTATTAAGATTCATTACATGTTCCTAATATGCATACCAATGCTTCTTAGGGGGAATATGTTACTTCCCAAGCTCCAAGACCATGTGGGCAAGTCCAGTGAGAATAGAAAGAGGAATGCCAGTAGATGTCCTAATAAGGCTTTGCAACATTTTAGAAATATACCTTTGATTATTGTGCATGGCAATTCAGTAATAACATCAGGTGATCTTTTTTCAATTGTGGATTTATATAATTAATCCAAAGAAATCATCTGGGTGATCTTGACTAATGTCATTTGAAAGAGAAACTTTTCCATTTTGGATGTAGACATTTAAGTTTATTATAGCAATATAAGAAAGTAATGATTAGTACAAAGTGAAGAGCAAATTGATGAGGGCCTATTTTGGCCTCAGACCTGTTTAATTTGGCTAAAATTTTAAATTGGAATGACATCAGGAGCACTTGAGTAGCACACAGCATCTTGCCTTTATACTTGATTCATTCATTTACCATTATCTGACTGGCCCCGGAGAACATTTGATCTGGACTCTCTAGATCTAAACGAAGATCTGTTTGAGAGGCCAAATAATTCCTTAAAATAGATGCAAAGGCAAGCGAAGATGACTCTGACTGTCTTGTTTGCTTGCTATGTGGGACCCTGATAGAATAGAAATGCAAGATTCACATGACTGAGGAGATGGTAACATACTAGGAAGTGTCCTGATTTGGGAAATAAGAGACAATGCTTTACTCATCCATTCATTCATTCAGCTGACTACACTTATGTAGTACAGTAGTCTTCTGCCCACAGTGTGCCACTGTTGGGATTCTATCTCCTAAGATCATTATGAGGATTTCATCTTAAGGGGCACCAACTCTGTCCTTCTTTTCAGATTCCCTTGGCTGCCTTCTTTTGTCTTACTCTTTGTCAACAAGTCACACCAGCTGAATAGTCCCTTTATAACTAGCTAAAATGGTGCACTCTGGGGTATTGGGTCTAGCTTACTAGATAACACAACCTGATAATGAGAGGTCATAGGCTTCTTGTAGGGTAAATTTCACCATTGAGAAATCAATGAGGAATGGAACTAGACAGATAATTTCCTCCCCTTTCTCTCTTCATGGACTTCTCCAATGTGCTGGTTTTCTTCACAAATCTTCCAGCAAATATACCTGCTAGGTGACTTGCTGATATAGGGGCCAACACATTGAAAGAATTGTACCTTGTTGCTCATTATCTTCTTTAATGTTACTTCCCTCTCTGCCTTCCACATTTACTGCTCTTCATCTGTTTCTCTCAAATGAAATATCAGTGTGACCTTAGATGAGACATCCAGACTTTCTGTGCTGCAGGAATGGAGCTGACTACTCTGACAACCTCTTCTAGCTCTAAATGTTAGAATTCCATAATTATCTGCAATGATATTAAAAATTTTTTTGTAAAATAGTCAAATTCTAAAAGTTTCCAAAATGAAATATAGAAGAGTGATTTTTTTAATTATAGGTAAATCTCATGAAATCAGAAACAGATTTTTCTCTTTCATAAAAATAATTCCTAATCAACAAAGCCTATTTCAAATCCCCAAAGTAAAAGGAGTTGTATTAGGCAATGTCTAAATCAACCACAGAACTCCAAAATTTTATACTTTTATGGTTCTGTTTGAAAAGTGTCATGTCTGGACAATTTCATCAGAGGGAAGAAAGAATTATCATTCATTAGGCCAAAGTAATGGCAGGCACTAAACAATCTTTTTTTTATACATTATTTTATTTAGTCCTCATGAAAACTCTGAAAGGTAGGAATCATTTTCTCTTTATTTTAAAGTTTAAGAAACTAAGGCATAAGGGAGTAATCAAAAGGCCCAGAACACTAAGCTAATAAGGGCCAGCAAAAGTAAAAAGACATCTTCCAGGCTCCAAAGTCCTCATTCCCCTAATAAGTACACTGCTTCGCTATTTTGTCTTCATTTCCTGCCCTCATTCTTCTTTCATACACATAAATCTATTATTTAGGAACCATTTGTAGACCCACAGCTTCACAAATTTATTACTTTTTTATTTATTTGGCTTTTTCCCCAGTGGTTAAAACATCTCGTAATGTAGAGCTGCATATAACATTTAAACAATATGTGTGGCTGTGAAAGGTAACAGACAATTTTTAAAATTCTTTAACTTAGAAGTATTAAAATATGCATCATGAATCACTTCCTGAATACATTTCAACAAGTTCGCTATTTCAGTTTCTATAATAGTCACCCAAAAGTGTCTCTTAACATATATTTGTGTTTTGCAAGTATAAACATGAAAGATAATTGCAATACCTGAGAAAGACTGAGGATCTTTTTCATCCTCAGAGAAAGCTTTTGTTATATCCATTTATACTCTAAAGATAAGGCTATTTGGTGGCATTTAAATAATTTAAAACTGATGATGCATAAATGAACTAAAGTACGCTTCTACTAACAAAAATATGGGATTAAACTGAATATATCATTCATTAACTTTAAGACACTTGAATTTAAGCAGGAAATTAAATCTTATTTATGTCATAACACACACAAAAATCTTAACATGCTTTTCCTACTAAATGATTGATGAAATCAGATATTTCTCATGAAGCAATTAAATGTAATCATTGGGGAAAAAGTGACATTAAGTATTAATCATCATGAAACACTATGTTCAGAACATACCTGAAATAAATGATGGTGTCTTTAAAGCAAGTATCTGTACCTAGCTCCTTACACATTGATTTAACCCCTGAAATTCTAATTTAAAATCTTAGTCTAAGCAGTGATTGGTCACAATACTAAGAATGATCTGCTCTGACAGGTCAGAAAATAGGCAAGATGATAAAATAAATAAACAAACAAACAAACAAAATGCTTATGGTGCTTCATTTGTAATATAATGCTAGGGACCTTATGTACTGAACCTCATAAAACCTTCCAAGTGATCCTGGGTGGTCTCTGGAAGCTCTGCCAAGAGTTGTTGTCTGCAGTCTATTATGATTCACCCAGTTTTTACTAAAGTGATTCTCAAATGGCAAAACGGCCAGATACCAATTGACCATATCAAGGCACAGCCCAGATTTGATCTTTTGTTTGCTGGGGGAAAAGGATACAACTATTTTTAAGGTATTATGTTTTATCAAAGGCCTTTTCGTTACTGCTCTACTCATAATGTAATGCATATGTTGATCAACATTTGCATATTCACGATAACCAGCCAGCCTCAAAACCAAGTAGAACAGTCCAAAGCCAGTGAGTTTTTCCTTAAAGGTTCATCTCTTGGTCCTGTGTGTCTTCCCTATACCCCATTCCTCATAACCCAGTGACCTTTAACCTCTCTAGCTTTGCAAGAGCAACGTATGTCAGCCCCCTTCCATAGTTCTCAGATAAAACTTTATGTTACACCTTATCAGAAGCATGAGTAGATTATTTATTTGTACATGAATAGATATAATGATACATTTGTCCATTCAGTCACTCAACAAACATGTACTGAGTATCTATTTTTTGTGCTAGGTACCATACTGAGGATTAGAAAAACAGCAGCATAGTAAACTTAGTGAAAAAATAGCAGTAGGGAAAGACTGATCCTTGCTCAAGTATTCACAATTTCACTTTGCTGCATCTTAAAAGAGTAAGATGTAGGTTGTTAGGCTAAAGAAACAGACTCCAGGGAAGGATTGTAAACAGGAAAAAAAAATGTAAAGATGTATGGCACCAATGCAGTAAACAGTCAAGCAATAAAGATCAAATTTCTCTTTATTTGAGGCCAGTAAAACATTTTTAACTAAATACTAAGGGAAGGGACCATTTCACAGGCAGGCCATTTTGAATCCCACACGTTGTTTCCCATAATATTCCCATAGTCCTCATTCAAAACCAAATAAGACAGAATATATGAACAGACATATTATTTACAAAATAATTCGTTGAAAAGGAGTATTGAATCATACTAATGAAATGTAATGAATCTGAATATTTGCTATTGAACAATGTAATTGCTATATATTTTTTCCAACAATAAGAACACATTTCTAGCTAAACCCAACATGATCTTGAGATGCTGATAGAAATATTTTCTCATTCCATCTGCCAGGATCTATTGTAATCACAGAAATGTACATATTTTAAATAGCAATGACTCTACCAGAACTCTCAAATCTCAGGGCACATACTATTTCTATCCATTTGGAAGATCAGTCTTAAGCACAGCATACAAATTATTAAACAACATAGCAAATGGAATTTTTCCTGTTATCTTAAAATTTGAGATTATGTCTGAAAGGGTACAAGAGGCAATAAATAGCCTAACATTCTAAAAAGTAGTTGCTAAACAAATCCCCATGAATTATTATGGGTTAAATAAGGCCCTGCATGGCAGCTCATGCCTAAAATCCTAGCACTCTGGGAGGCTGAGGCAGGTGGATCACTTGAGCTCAGGAGTTTGAGACAAGCCTGAGCAAGGAGACCCCATCTCTACTAAAAATAAAAACTAGCCAGGCATGGTGGTTCATGCCTATAGTCCCAGTTACTTGGGGGACTGAGACAAGAAGATTACTTGAGCCCAAGAGTTTGAGGTTGCTGTGAGCTATGGTGAGCTATGGTGATGCAATGGCACTTTACCCAGGGTGACAGAGTGAAACTGTCTCAAAAAAAAAACAAAAAAAGTTAAGCAAATAAATTTGTTAACAAAAATAATTACTTTTCTCTCAAAAGCCCGAAGAGCCTATACAAGGAACAGAATAGGGAAGACTCTATTTTCAGTTTGTTACCAAGAATAGAGTAGTGATTCAAGGAGGGGCATCTGGACTTAGAATTTCCAAGTCTTAGGCCTTCCCTGAGTTTTCTTCAGGGGTGGAGTAGAGTGGACTCCCCTCTCTCAAATAAAAGAAGTAAGGTTCCAGAGGCCTTGGAACCACGATAATTGGAGAAGAAGAAGGGGAGATCCACAATTCCTTCTCTGTGAGTGCTGCAAACGGAAGCTTGAATGCCACAGTGAGGAAATCCTTGGGAGCATTTGACAAGCTTCACTTGAGTTTGGGAGGCAGCGAGGCAGTTGTATACAACTTACAGACAGAGAACGGCTGTGAGAGCAAGCAATATGCTCTGAGCTCTTGGTAGGGCCAGTCCAAATGGATGCCAGGCAAAATCCAAGTCATCTCAAAGGAATCTATTCGTTGCCTATGGCTACAGTGATGAATTACTGCAAATCACACAAATTTACCCTCTTACAAATTCTGGACATCTACAGTCTAAAACGGGTGGGTCTGCAGCATTGCTGTCCTCTGTGGCACGTGGCCCCTTCCTCAGGCTTCAAAGCCAGTGACAGCATCTCTCCTCTCTGACCTCTGCTTCCATCCTTTTCACTATGATTCTAACCTTCCCAGTTCCCTCTTATTAGGAGCCTTTTGATTAAATTAGGTCTGCTTGGGTAATACGTGAGTATCTCCCCATCTCAAGATTCCTAAGTTTACCACATTAATGAAATCCCTTCCACCACATAAGGTAATATCCACAGGTTCTGGGGGTTATGATGTGGATGGTATCCTGCTTAGGAGGAGGATGCCAGCCATGAGAAGCCTGCAAGTGAATCACTGGCCAGGGAGCAGCACCTCAGGAACCTCAGAAAGAACGTGACCCAGTTGAGTTTTCAGAGGGCTTCCATGACACTGAAAAATGTGCCCCAGGAGAGACCCAACCTTTGGACTCTACACCTCACAGAGGGCAATAGGCTGATTCGAGCAGCTCCAAGCAAGTTATCAGTTCCTTTAGTCTCTCTTCCACTCCCCTGATCCTGGAAGGCCTGGGGCTGAAGTTTGGGGTTGCAGTGAGGAAGAAGGAAGGGTGAGAGAGTAAAACAGGTCCTCCCTCTGTGGCAGTGAGGGCTAAGCCAGCAGGAGGAGAGAAGCTGTGTCTCCAATTCGAGATTGAAATCACAATTTAGACAAAACCCAAACCTTTACTATCCCAATAGGAGTATTCATTAACCAAACCAGACTGTCCTAATGGTGGACCAGTATGAATTCTGCCTACAATTCTGCAACCAAGGCATGGGAAGAGGAAATTTACAACAGAATGCATTTAAAAAGCAAGGCTGAAGGGGGCGGAGCAAGATGGCTGACTGGAAGCAGCTTCTGAAAAAGGCTCCTGTCCAAAAGGGAAGATAACCTACAGAAACTGCACAATTAAGCTGAATATTGGGAGCCCAGCCTAGAGAGAAGTGACTTCTGCGGGTCACCTCTGCTGAGACAGGCTGTGACTCCAAGAAAACAAGCTTTAGTTACAAAATTGATCTGAAAGGAAGAGTGTCCATCCCATCCCCCAAGAAAACTCTGAGTTTCTTGCTTTTCTGTTTCCTTTCTTTATTTTTTCCTCTTTTGCTCCTGCGGGTTTTCTACAGACAAGTGGTGAACTGTGGACCTTTTGTCTCACCCCATGGAAGAGTGCTGTGGGAAGTGGGGTGTGCTTCCCCTGAGCACACCAGTGTGACTCTGAAAACTCTATTGCTAGGCAGAAAAACGGAACTAAAAGTTTTCCCCACCATTCTGATCTTACTGTATACCCTTCTCCCCTTACCTGATGAACCAGAAGCCTAACCCCCGCTGAAAATGAGGGAGGAGGTCCCTGAGCAGTGCCCCCACCCCCGTCCGCCAGAACAAGCGCCCCACCTGGAAAAGACTTGGGGGGGTGCAGCGAGCCTCCCTCCCTCTGGCCAAGGAATCCACAGGCGAGTGCCTGGCATTGTGCCCCATGCTTGCCGTGCTTCCACAGGCCCATCGTCTGCTAGAAACTCTGACAGCGATTGCCAGAATGCCACAGTACTTTTCCCAGCCAGGAAACCCCCCGGCGACTGCACGGGCCTCTGCAGGACTGCCCCCCCTCTGCCAGCAAATCCCCCGGAGACTCCGCAGTGCACCCGCAGGTCTCTCCCTGGCCAGTAAATCCCCTGGCGATGATGTGGCCCTGCTCCCCAAGCCTGCAGGGCTTCCACAGGCCTGCCTTCTACCAGGAACTCTGCCTGCAACCACCAGCCCTCTGCAGGCCCACTCCCCGGCCAGGAATTCCCACAGCAGCTGCCTGGCCCTGCACCCCATGCTTACCAGGCTTCCGCAGGACTGCCGTCTGCTAGAAAAACTGCCGGTGACCGCCAGGCTTCTGCAAGTCTGTCCCCAGCCAGAACTCCCCCGGCCACTGCACAGGCCTCCACCTGGCAGCCGCAGGACCCCGCAGGTTGGCCCCTGGGCCAGTAAATCCCCTGGCAACCATGCGTCCCTGTACCCCAAGTCTGCAGGGATTTTACAGACTGCCTTCTGCCAGGAACTCTGCCTGCAACCATCAGGCTTCTGCAGTGCAGCCCATGGCCAGGAACTGCCTGGATCTGCACCCATGATTGTTGGGTTTCCTCAGATCCGCCATCTGCTAGAGCCTCTACTGGTGACTGCCAGGCCTCTGCAGGGCTGTCCCCAGCCAGGAACTCCCCCAGTGACCACATAGGCCTCCTCCTGGCACCTGCAGGGTCCCTGCAGGCCCGCCCATGGCCAGTAAATCCCCTGGTGAACATTCGGCTCCGTGTCCAAGCCTGCAGGGCTTCCACAGGCCTGCCTTCTGCTAGTTACTCTGACTACAACCGCCAGGCCTCTGTAGGCCCACCCTGGGGCAAGGAAATCCCCCAACGACCACCCGGCCTTGCACCCCGTGCTTGCTGGACTTCTGCAGGCTCGCCATCTGCTATAGAATCTGCCATAGAATCTGCTGGCAACTGCCAGGCCTCCGCAGGTCATCACCCGGCTAGAAAATCCCCTGGTGATTGCGTGGGCCTCTGCCTGGCACCTGCAGAGCCCCCGCAGGCCCTCCCCTGGCCACACGCAGGCCTACAGCTGGCACCCATGGGACCTCTGCAGGTCAGGCTTCTGCCAGGGATGCCGCTGGTGACTGCCAGGCATCTGCAGGCCTTCCCCAAGCCAGGAACTCCACCGGCGACCACCTGGCCCTGCATCCCACACTTGCCAGGCTTCTGTAGGTCTGCTTTCAGCCAGGGACTCCACCAGCGACTGCCAGGCCCCCAGCCAGGGTCACTCCTGGAGACTGCGCGGTCCTCCACCTGGCACCCATGGGGCCTCCACAGGCCAACCTTCTTCCAGGGACCCCACTGGCGACCGCCAGGTCTCTCTGCAGGCCCACCACCAGCCAAAAACTTCCTGGACAACCATGCAGCCCTATGCCCACCAATTAAAGGGCCAGACGCAATGGTGAAAAACAACCATGGGGCAGAATCAATGGAAAAACTCTGGCAATATGAATAATGAGAGTAGAAGAACCCCTCCAAGTAACGACAAGGCAGACACAGCACAAGGTCTCCTGCATAGGCAAATGGCTGAAATTTCTGAAATCGAAATCAGAATCTGGATTGCAAATAAGATCAGCGGAATGGAGGAAAAGATGGAATTAGAATTTCA